>JAULJZ010139211.1:0-10656 GCA_032270985.1 Heliamphora pulchella | reverse complement strand
GTTTGTTCGATATCTGATTGCACTGAAGAGTGTAATTTTACATTGATATGATCAAATTATTGTCTGTTTTCTTTCTGGTTCAGCAATTTGTTGCCTAACAAGTTATTTGTTTACCTTATGGCATGTGCTAACTGCAAAAGTGGGTGTTTTCTTGTTTAATGGTTTTCCATCTCCTCGACTATCTAGCCTCCAACACCTTTCCAAATCTTTTTAATAATAATAAAAAATTGCTCAACTCAACTCAACTAATGTCACCTTAATAGCCAACTACATTAGTTTTGTGCGTATTTTTGTGGTGTTAAGTAATTTCTGTGACTGATACCTTCTTTCTATCTATCCTGCCATCCTCAATCCAATTTCCCTTGCTCTTCTTCTTGTCCTTATCTTCTTGTCATCCAAATAGTCACTAAGTTCTTACCAATTCAATTATTTGTGTTCAATGCATACGAGCCATTTATTTGGAAAACTCCTACTAAGATAACAAATTCCCCATTACACTTAAAGTTCATATTGGTCAAAAAGCTTACAAATTCGCAGTAAAAAAGAACTGGGCTTTCTACTAAATAAAAGAAGCCAATTGGACAACTATCTCAAACAATTTATCTCATTTTGTTCTGAATTGGCGCTTCCATTAGGGATTTGAGGTTTGATTATGGGTATTTTAGTCATCACCATACTCTCTTACAATGCTAATTGCATGTCATGTTGGCAGGGTGATGAAGATCAGATGATGAAAACTATCCCCAGGTTTGTATGTATGTACTGCAATTGGTTGCTCTAGGTTCTGGAATTTGTCCCCAGAACCTTCAAATGGAAATGATTGGTTCTTTCATAGTTAGGATAACCATCTTGTAGCTCTTCATTACAGTCATTTATTGACATTAACGTGGTTTTTCTGGATGACTATCTTGGTAGGATGGAAAGCATTTACCTGATCACCATACACAGCTTTCTGATGTCAAGGGCAAATTTAAATGTTGTGTACTTAATGAAACTGTTAGATATATGCATTAAATGAATGTGGTTTGATGGACCAATTACCTGAGGTCAAGGGCAATCCTAGTGTTTAATCTGGGATGATCATCGTGCAATGATTTCATCTTATGAAAACACTGTAGTTCATCTCTTTTTTTTTATAAAAAAAAAGGAAGTAAAAACAATGTAGATCTTATGCTTGAACCATAAGGAGGTGGTACTTTTAATGTAGGTCAAAATGCAAGTAGACATTTCTGAATTGGTAGTCGGATTTCTAGTCAATATTTTGAGTAAATTTTAGATGTTTTTCAGTCAAAGCAGAAGGAAAAAAAAAAGTGAGCATATTTCCTTCAGATTGATTCAACCATTGATTTTGTGAGGCTTTACTTGATTCAACCGTGTAGGTGTATATCTTGGCGTCTCATGGTATGGAGATGGATATGATTAGTATTTGGCCTTCTTTTTGAAGAGGGAGATTGGAGGCTCTCTAGACTTAGTTGCCGTGATACTTTGGAAAGCGGTTGATCTGGGTTTTTTGGGCCTTAATTTTTAAGGCACAAAGGTTGCCGAAATGGGTTAGGGTTTACTCAAAATTAATATGTTAGGGTTTTGGTTGACAGTTGACTTTTCTTTGGGTGAGGAAAACTCTACAAATCCCACCAAGATAGGAATTATCCCCTACAGCAAGGTTACACAAAGCATCACACAGCTTCAAAAGCTAATAGAACTACTAAAACTCATCCTTAGAATCTAGAAGAATTTCATAGATATAAGTTGTTGGGCCTCCTAATTCTACTAGGATTTTTAGGTTTTAAGTTTTGACTTGGTAGAATATTCTTACTTAATTACTTATTAAATGTTATGAACCTCATAAAGTCTCTAATTAACCCAATAACATAATTTGACACGTAATGCGACCCGCCTACAACCCGTTATAGCTGATGCCCAATAGTTCACAAAATTACTCCATATCCTTCCTAGAAAAAGGTATGCCCAGTTTAGTCCCCATGAATTAGGGTTTGGAAATGATAGACTGGTTATAGACCTAACATTTGGCATTATATGCACAAAGTGGCTAGTGGCTACGCTCAAGTTCGAAACTTCAATTTCAAGCTTAATAAGCCGAGTTTTAACCATTGAACTACTGGCCTCATCACCAAATATCCTCAAATCCTAAAACTTATTATGAAAAAAGGTGGATAAATTTGAAAATTCACGTGGAGCACAAATATGATGCTTTATTAACGTGTTTATGGTCAGTATGATTCTTATTTTTATGAGAAAGGCTTGTGCACATCTTGGGTATGCTCAATTACACAATAAAGCAGCTTGTCGAGGACACATATGGGACACTTCATGAGAAACTAACTTCACCTTGCCACAAAACTTACTCTTATTAAGGCTTTATATGCTAGAAATACTCTTAAGATACCTCTCCAAGCCTAAACCATTTGAAACTGAATTGCTACTTTTTTCTTGTTATCGATTGAGAGTGGTATTATCTCATAATGCTATTTAGCTGCTTACATAATAGTTAATCTTAAGACATTAAACCGTAGATTCTTTACATTGAATTTGTTTTATATAATAGTTTGTTTATCTATTGGAGTTACTTCAACCTGTGATATTCAAAATCCACAACTGTAATACCTTTTAATGTTTCAACTGTTATGCCTAAAGTTTTGAGTTACCTTGGTAAAGTATATAATTAAAAATCTGATCAGTTTCTGGTGAATAGTTTGTGAATCTTTTTCTTTGTTTGCAGGTGGCAGAATGGGGGAAGACGAGCATGTGTGATGCTGAGAGAAGACTTCTTGCTAATGCATTGCTTGATATTTCCAATGAATGGTTTGTGCTTCTCTCTGAATCGTGCATTCCTCTCTATAACTTCAGCGTCATCTACCACTACATTATGAAATCCAAACACAGTTTCGTCGGGGCATTTGATGACCCCGGACCATTTGGGAGAGGGCGTTATAACGAGAATATGGAACCTGAAGTCAATATCATGCATTGGCGAAAAGGATCGCAGTGGTTTGAAACTAACCGAGAACTTGCAGTTTACATCGTGGAAGACTCAACATTTTACCCAAAATTTGCAGAGTTCTGTAAACCAGCATGCTACGTCGATGAGCATTATTTCCCGACCATGTTGACAATTAAAGCGCCAAATCTCTTGGCAAATAGAAGCATCACTTGGGTAGACTGGTCGAGAGGTGGGGCTCATCCGGGTACCTTTGGAAAGGCAGATATTACAGAGCAGTTCTTGAAGGGAGTTCTTGAAGGTCACAACTGCCTTTATAATAACCAGACATCTTCCGTGTGCTTCCTTTTTGCACGGAAATTTTCTCCGAGTGCCTTGGAACCTCTACTGCTAGTTGCACCAAAGTATTTTGGTTATTGATATTCAACTTATTATAATTCTTGATAGGAATATTTAAAAAGGGGATCCCCATACAACTGCGAGGACTCCGAGCAAGCAATTCTGGAAATGAAAGTAGTCTACCACAAGGGTTAGGTACGTGCCGTCAAGCATTGAGATTTTTTCTTTGCATCTTACATGTGGAGAGCTGCTATCCCTTTATGATTTCTGTTGTTTACTTTTAGCACTCACAAGCATCATCCTTTATCGAAGAATTTTCAGATGTACAGAAAACTAGCAATCAATATATAGCATTCATAATCGATTGTATTAGTAACCCTTTTAGCTGGTTAACTGTTAGAGGAATACAATCTTTTGACGACACGATAGAGTTTGTAGACTCGTTATATGTTTGATTTTTTGTAGAGGTTTTTGTATATTACCTCTTTTCTTTTGGTTGTTATACGGGCGGCATCCTCTTTATGCCTTTTTGTATACGAGTGGCATTCTTTTTATGCCTTTATTTATGTTCTTATTTACTTATAAAAAGGGAAGATATATAGAATTGCCATATGGTAATCCGAAAGCACCAAATAATTATCAAAGAGTTTTTTTACGCACAGTGAAGGGGAAATCATTAGGATTTCCCAAATTCCAAACAAAATTAGAGAAAATATTTTTTTGTATATCCATTTTACTAGATAGAAATTCTAATGTTTTCCCTATTATTTTTTCCCCAATTCGTTAGAGAATTTTCTACGTAAATTCTAGTGTCCCATGTGGTTGTTTATTATCAACTTTATCTTGCACATTATATTATTTTTGTATTTTTTAATTTATAATTAATTTAAAAAAATATCTTTAAACATTGGCACAGAAAATTGAGAAAAGGAAAATTGTGTCTTGCAAAGATAAATTTGAATCTAAAGTATAAGCTGAGTACATGTAATTATTCAATAATTTTTAAAGTATTACGTGATATTATTAACATAATATTTAACATTATTAACATAATTTTTATGTGTTAATTAGTAATTAGTCTTATTTTTAAGAGTTGTTTAAGAATAAATCATATCATAAGTTTTTTAGTAGAATAAGTTCCACCCTTTTAAATTTAAATAACGTATGGACACTTTTATCCCTACTTATGATTTTGCCATGAATCATCAATGACCGGGACAAATATACCTCGATCTCTTCTCATTCTGCGTGCCATAATTGAGAATCCAAGCACCTCTCAACTTCATTCATTGGTCTCATCACAGTAAACCCTAAAATACCATCACAATAAACCCTAAGACAATTTTTCATTTTCTTCTATCCATTCCAATATCTCATCTCTTAGCGCCACCGCCTTCCCACTACTGCCATCGCTGCCACTCTCCCCCTCAAGATCTAGACCATTGCTCCTCACCGTCGTCGCCGCTCCTCCTCCTCCTCCTCTTCCTCCATCACCACCGACCACCAGACCTGGACAACCTACTCTAAATCTCACCGTCGCCGCTCCTTCTCCTCCTCCTCCTCACCGGCCACCAAACATGGACCACCAACTCTAGATTTTGCCGTCGCCACCGCTCATCCTCCTCCTCATTGCTGCTGACCACCAGATCTAGACCATCGACTCTAGATCTGAAACATGTAGCCGCTCCTCTTCGCCACAGCTTTGCTCCTCCACCATCATCGACGTCGCCCCATTCCAGACCTCGTCGTCGACATTGTGGCACTGTCTCCCCCTTCCCCTTTGAGCTTGTCTTGAATACTGGATTTTTTCTCTCTTCTTAACTGAGAAATTTTTCTTGTAACTGATATCAATTTAATTTCCTTGAGAAAATTCTTCCAAAAACTCAAACTGAGAAATTCCTCAGTTAAATGCTATGAGAAATTTCTTTAGAAACTTCAAGTCAAAAATTTCTCAATAACATGCTATGAGGAATTTGTTCTCTTTCTCAATTAAATATTATGAGAAATTTTCTCGAGAAAATTAAACTGAGAGATTTTCTCGGGAAAATTAAACCGAGAAATTTTTTAGTTAAATGTATTGAGGAATTTCTCCAAAATTTTAAACTGATAAATTTCTTAGTTTAATGGAAAAAAGAATCTCTTTTTTTTTCTCTTTCCTTTGAACCTAGCCCTTCGATGACGTCGCCAAAGAAAAAGGAGGAGATCGACGGCAAAGGAGGAGATCTCTAGAGAAAAATGATGAGATCGGTGCCAAAGAAAATGTTTGAGAAGGAGGAGGTTGGCACCGGAGAAGGAGGAGGAGGAGATCGCCAGAGGAGTGATCGGCATTGGTGCCAGAGAAGGAATCGACAGCGCTAGAGAAGAAGGAGTCGGCAACGGGGCTAGAAAATTTCTGTTTCAAACAATGTTAGGGGCAGTTTGGGAATAATACACTGGTTAGGACTAAATTTATTAAAATTTATTAGATTGGACTAATCCTCCTATAACTTTGTAAATTATGACTGCTATCAAAATCATCCCATTTTTATTGTGGGGATGCAATTGAATTATTCTATAATTGTTCCGAATATATCCTTGATTAGTTGGTAAGTTCGCGAGAGTTTAAAAAATCCATTGAACTAACTTAATGAATAATTCTAGGTACACAGAAAATAATAACAAGACCGACCACAAAAAGCATAATGAATGGCCACGATTTTTTAAAAGTTGTCCCCACCCACCATCACATTTTTGTAAAATCTTGACCATTCATACACTTTTTGTGGCTGGTTCTATGGCTGGTTTCTGTGTTCCTACATTTACTGTTACTTTTTTTATTGAGGTAAATAATGATTTTTGTTGATCAACAATTAAAATTTTTCGACATTACATCAATAGCAAAAAGATGCTTTGCCCAATCAGGTACCTCATCCACCCACACGTTGATATTACCTCTGGATGTTAGAGCATGTTTGGCAAATGCATGTGCACAGGCATTACTGGCCCTTTGGACAAAATTCCACCTCCCTTCTTTTGGAATTGACCCATCTGCTTCTTGCCCTCCTCCACGATTCCTCCTTCTGGTGATAAGTGTTCATCCTCATTTTGGAGTGTTTTAATTATACCCAGTGTATCACTTTCCACAATGATATTGGAAAGCCCCTTCTCTAAGGCGAATAGGAGTCCTCGTCGAATGGCCAAGACTTCAATTTGTTTCGGATTAAAATTTTGGGGTAGTCTTTGGGATAATGCTCCTATCAATCGTCCATCTTTGTCCCCCGTTACCACACATATACCTGACCAACCTTTAAAAGAATTCGGACTTCTGTCCACATTGATTTTTATTTCGCCCTCCTTTTGCGGTTCCCATTGATTTCTTTCAACAGGTTTGGACTGCTCCACTAAAATTTTGGACTTTAAAAATTGCTCGAGGTGGTCCCATGCTTTGTCCACTGCAGCCTGAGGGGTCCAAGATACTTGTGTGCACCATTTTATTTCTTGCATTCCAAATAGCCTATGCCAACATCCCAAATTTGTCTCTATCATTACAATCCTTATTGCATAGAACTTCTCTGAATCAATCGACAAATCTTCCACACCTTGTTTTCAAGAATTCCTGCCCAAAGCCCCTTTGCCACACCTCCATTCTGTAGCAGCACCACATAAGGATATGTTCTACCCTTTCTTCTTGATCTCCAAGACACAGACAAATTGGGTTTACCAGCACTTGCCTTGTTGCTAATTTGCCTCTTGTTGGAATGGCATTTTTGCTAGCCTCCACAAGAAAATCTGAACTTGGAATATCCAACTTCCATAAATGCTTCCACTAGTGGCCTGCGTTGTAGGTGCTTGAGCTACCCCCATGTATGCTCTGATTATTGATTTGCAGCAGCTCTAGTGCTACCCAGTAGCCCAATCTTACCCTGTACTTACCATCCTTGGTGTGATGCCAGATTAGCCTATCATCGCTGTCTTTGGAGCTATGGGTAAGGGTATTGATAGTATCAGCTCAGCCTCCTCTGGTAAAAAACTCTGCCGTACTAATGATTCCTTCCATTCTCCTCTCGGATGGTCTATTAAGTTGGCCACCATATTGTCTTCATGTAAGCATCGCGTGGAGTAGACCTTGAATGTCGACAATTTAGGCATCCAACAATCCTTATATATGCTAATGCACCTGCCAGATCCTACTCTCCATCGCAGCCCTTTGTTAAGAACCTCACTACCCTTTAGCATACTTCTCCAAGCAAATGATGGGTTGGATCCCAGTTGAGTTTTCAGAAAATAGCCATTTGCAAAATATTTTCCTTTGTATAGTGTGCTTAACAACAGTTCGGGTATAAAATAAGCCTCCATTCTTGCTTGGCTAGCATGGCCATGTTGAAAGCATTCAGCGATTTGAATCCCACTCCCCCTTCTTTGCTTTACACATTTTCTCCCAAGCTAACCAATGTATTGTCCTTTATTGATATCCATTCCCACAAGAACCTTGCCACCAACATGTCCAGCTCATAACAAAGAGAGCTTGGAAGAAGAAAACAACTCATAGAGTAGGCTGGTATTGCTTGTGTTGCGGCTTTGATCAATATTTCTTTTCCCGCTGTTGATAGTAGCTTATCTTTCTATCCTTGTAGCTTCTTCCATATTCTGGCTTTTATTGTTGTGAAGATCTTCTTTTTGTCTTTGCCAATCATCGCAGGCAGACCTAGGTACTTTTCATGGCATTGAACAAGCGGCACCCCCAAAATGTTGGAAAGTTGAGATTTGATTTCTTCCTCTGAATTTGGACTAAATGACAATACTGATTTTTCATAGTTTACCCTTTGGCCAAATGCCCTTTCTTATTTACTAAGGATCTCCTTCAAACACCTCCCCTCATCTCTTGAAGCTCTAGCAAATAAAATGCTATCGTCTATAAAGAAAAGGTGGCTAATTCTTGGTCCACTACGGCTTGTTTTTATTCCTTGAATCCTTCCCCCCGTGATTGCTTTTTAATCGACGCTGAGAAGCCCTCTGCACATAACAAAAATAGGTAGGAGGATAACGGGTCTCCTTGTTGAAGTCCTTTTGAAGGAATGACATTACCTTTTGGTTCACCATTGATCAACAAGGAATACGATGGCGATGCCAAGCATTCCATGATTTTTCCAGTCCAAGCTTGACTAATACCTAATTTCCTCATGATTCTTTCCAAGAAGCTTAACTCATATCTAACTTGAGCATGAGGCCCCCAATTTTCCTTCCTTTTATTCTTTCGTGTGTGAATTGTCTCGAATACTGCAAGAACATTATCACTAATCAACCTTCCTAGGACAAATGCACTTTGAGTGTCAGACACAATGTCGGGAAGAATCTTCTTTATCCGGTTTGCCAACTCCTCTACAAAATTTTGTACGACTAGTTACATAGGTTTATTGGCCTATAATCAGCGACTTTCGTGGGTGACTTCACCTTCGGCATCAAGACGATGTATGCTAAATTTATCTCTTTTAACGAACCACCATCGTTCAAGAATTTCAAACAGATTTGAGATGTCTCCTCTAAGGGTGTAAATTGGGCCTGGCCCGACCTTGGCTCTGGCAGGCCTAGCACAGTCCGAAGCCCGCAAGCTCTTGCCAAAAATCAGGTCGGACTTTTTTCCCAAAGGGTGAGCCTAGGCCCCAATGGTATAGGACTCGGGTTTCGGGCCGAGCTTTTGGGCGAGCCAGTCGGGTTTTTAATTTTTTTTTTAAATTGTTATTGTAACTTGTATAATATAAGTTTAAATTTTTCTTAACTATTAGTTGTTGTTATATTAGTTTATTATTAATTTATTAGTCAAACTTCATAATAAATTAATTTATTATTTATAACAAAATATAAGTTTATTAGTTTTATATTTTTATAAGTTAATAATTATAACTTATAAGTTTTAAAATTTATAAGTTTATAACCTATTAATATTATTATTAAGTTTATAAGTTATTAGCTTATTATTTTATTAGAAGTTTACAAGTTAGTTTATTATTTATTATTAGTTTATTAGTTTTTATACTTTTATACTTTATACTTTACACTTTATAATTTATAGTTTATTATTATTTTTATTAGTTATTACTTATTAGTTATATTTATATTTTTTAAATTTATTTGTTTTTTAGTTTTTAAGTTTATAGTTCATACTTAATAAGTTTATTATTATTACTTTATAAGTTTATAGTTTATATTATTATAAGTTAGTTAGTACTTAGTTTATTATAACTTTATTATTTTTTGTAATAAATTTGAACACTTCAAATAATTACATAATTTAAATACAATAAGTTTAAGCACTTAAAATAATTAAATGCAATATAAATTTCTATTAATCAAAAATTAAATTTGAACAATTACACAAATATTATATTTTACACTTACAAAAAATAGAAAAATTGCATCAATATAGGTAAGTACATCCTATTTAGGTTGGCACATTCAAATCTAACAATTATTTGCATTATTCTCTACTTAAAATTACAAATAAAATATAAAATTATAAATAAAATGTTACTTTAGTAAATTACAAATATAAGGACATTAAAATTACAAATTCAAAATATAAAAACTTAGTCTGAGCCAGACAATTCTTCAGCCGATGCAGATGTAATATCCGCCAAATCAGCTTTCAATTGATCTTTCTCATCAATTTCTTGTATTTTCTTTGATACGTAGATTATGTCGTATGAGATCATCAAAGCTTGCACTATATCCGGCGTCAGCCTCGATGTATACTAGTTGACGACCCGTCCACTTGCACTAAAGACTGTCTCCAAAGCAATTATAGAGACATGAACTGTAAGAATATCATAAACTATCGTAGATAAAACTGGTCACGATATCTCGTGTTGTTTTCAATATTTTAAAATATTAAAATTTTCTTCATCTATATTCTCTACTGCGTCAAAATATCCTTAGAGTTTTATAGAACTCCCATGAACTTTTGAAAATCTTTTCATTTTAATTAATGACCAATAGTCCATACGATTTTGAGATAAAATCTTAGTGAACGTTTGTGTTGATTGCTGTATTATATTAACTTTATATTCATTATATAAATTTTTAAGGGCTTCATTTATTGGTTCTTAATAATCTGTATTATTATAAATCATTTTTAAAAAATACGATAAACCAACATTTTTACTCATAGGATCTAATATTAAAACTATTTTAAAAATATGTATTATTTTTTCATAATATTTATTAAATTTATCTTTCATAGATAATATCATATGAAAATATGTTTCATCAGATAAATATTCAATAAATATTTGTATTATTTTTTTAATTATTGTAAAACAAATAGAGTAGTTGGAGTATAAATATAAGAAAATAATTTTATTGATTCATCAAAAATTTTATAA
>JAULJZ010139200.1:0-10656 GCA_032270985.1 Heliamphora pulchella | reverse complement strand
ACATAAATAGGGTGTTTGGGAATGCTATTGTTAGTAATTTTTAGTTTTATACTATTAATTTTATTTATAAATTATAAATTTTTTTAAATACTCACAACTTTTGTAATAATTTATAACTATTTTTTCTTTTATTGTAATTACAAGTTATAGTTTTTACCAAGCACTCACAACTTTTGTTACAAACAACAATTTATGAGCTACTAACAATAATTTTATCAAATACCTCCGAAACAATGCTCGTGTTTCTTTTCTTATCAATATAACATGATTAACCTAAGTTTTGGTAGCTCTGGATGAAAGAGAATAAGTGTATTAAATATTTCAAACAACCAGTATTGAAAATGACTAGCTCGATGAGCCTAAATTAGGGCAGCTCTAAATGAAAGGAGAATTTAGGTATTAAATATGTGAATTTATCACAAACAACCAATATCAAGAATGAATTAACAAACGAACATATATTTTAGACAAAAATAATTTATTATTTGATTTTTTTATCGATGCAACAACAAATTAATAAATTATTATCTTAAATAAAGGTTTAATTTTGTGAATGCCCTAGTTACTAAAATTTTTAAAATTTACACCGTAAATCTTGATAAAAAAATTGTTAGGTGCATAAATAATAAATACATATATTTAAATATGTGTTTAAATAATAACAAAAGTTTTTGTGTTGAAATGGCGTTGGTACACTCATTTATTTATTACTGCACCCATCCTGTCGTAGATCCATACTGATTATGCTTCCATATAATGTGTCCTCTCGTTGGTACATTTTATTAAATTATCATTTCCTATAATTTTGTTAGGTAGCTGTTGTGGTGGGACGAGGGAGGGGAAGTATTTATTTATTTAGCATATTTGTCTGTTGTCGTCACCAGCTGCAGAATACTTTTCTGTAGTTACCCAATCCAGTAACAGAACCTTTAGTCCTTGTTTGGCTTACTTCTTTTTTAAAGTTTTTTTTTTTTAACTTAAACTTCTCTCATAAAACGTACTTTTTTTGGTCTTCTGCAGTAATTAATTAGCTTTTTTTTATATACATTTTTTAACATTTATTTTTTTACAAAAAGCTAAAAAACGAAAAAGTCTAAAAAAATAAGCCAAACGCAAGTTAAGTAATTTCGGATAGGCGTTTTTAAAAAAGTTGTTTTTTTAAATAAAATTTTCTGTTTTTAAGTTAGGTACTTGACACTTTAAACAAGTTTGCTAACGTTTTTTTTTTTTCATTTTTTTAAAGAAAAAGTTATATGCAATTTAAATGTATTAATTTTTACTAAAATAATTATAATAGCTTAGATTGACAAGGCGACTCAATTATCAAAAATAAAATAAAATAAAAAATCGTGTTAGTGTCACAAATACCCTAATTTTAAAACAAAAAGTAAAAATATATTAAACAAATTATTCTAAATAATTTAACTTTTTTTGTTTTTAACTTTGCAAAAGTCAAACTATCTAACCATCATAAACAACAAGTTCAAAGTGTCATGAACGTAGAAGAGATTTTTTATTTTTTTGAAAATATCATGCTTTTAAATTAATATACCAAAAATCATTAAATTATTAAAAAAACAAAATTAAGTAAATTTTTCATAGTTTAGTCATGTTATTATATTTTTTTGATTGATCTCATTGAAATAAGTTGAAAATATGAAAAAAAAAATGATCAAAATATAAGAAAAGTTTAAAAAATAAAATAAAATAAGCACAAATAAGTTAATAAATCAAATGTTCATTTGGGATAATTGCATATTTGTTTATGTTTAATTTTTGTAATTTTTTGATAATCTCATTAAATTATTATACTTTTTTAACTCATCTTATAAAGACAAGTCAAAAAAATATAAAATGTTTGACCAAAATATTAAAAAAATAAAAAAATTATTATAAACTAAAATAAGTTAATAAATCAATTTTATATTGCTTATTTTTATTTATAATGAACATTTTTCATATTCTCGTCATATTTTTTGCTTTCTTAGTTTCTCTCGTCAAGATAATAATTTTAAAAAAACTTTAACCAAAAGATAAAAAATCAGAAAATAAAAAAAAAGAGAGAGATAATTTAAAAAATAAAAATAAGCAAAAAAATTTAAAATTTATCCCAAACAGGTCCATTTAACGAATTTTAATATTTTAAGATTAAAAACTAAGATATAAAAATGAGTTCAAATTTGTCCACCCACTTTAAAAGTGGGTAAGCTTACCTCTCAATAGTTTATTAATTTTTAATAGAAATAGGTTTCACCATTTAACTTTTATGCAATTAAAGAAGAGAAAGAGAGAGAGAGAGTGAGAACATTCATAGAATTAATTTGCAATTTTTAAATTTAAAATTGCATTACTTTTAGTATATATATATATAATATATATAATGATATTCTTATTTTTAGAACATTCTCGTAGTGATCTATAAAATAAGACTTATATTGAAAATAAAAAAAAATTTAAAAACAAAAAATTATCATTTTCACAATAAAAATGATAAATTTTTATTTGCACAAATGAAGAATGAGAAATTTTATATTTTCAAACTAATAAATGAATAATGAGACAAATCATAATAGAAAAGGAAATAAAATAAATTATTTTTCATTGTATTGTGAATAAGTCACAAAAAAACCTTCTTATTATATTCAATGTAACAAGTAATTCTTGTAGACGCAAATTACAAATTAAAATTACGTAACCAGCCAATGTATATTCGCAGCATAAAAAATAAAAACTATTTATACGTATTCTTTTAAAGTTAAGTTTAATACCCTATTGAATTATGAAACTATCTCACTTTCTAGACTTTTAAAGAAAAATTTACAATCAAGGATCTTAATAATACACTATGTTTTTAAAAGATAAATCAAATCATGTTTTAAAACTCGTATTCGGATCAGACTTTTATTTGGTTCGTACAGCCATAAATCTTATTGCTTCGCAATTCGACGGAAATGTTTTGAGCATACAAAAAAAATTATTTGTTTTAGAGCAGAGCTTGAGATATTTTTAAAAGAAACAAGTTCAAAAAGTTTTTAAGAGGCTTACAGTTGCAAAACTTTTAAACAGGAAAAGCTTAAATAAATAAAATAAAAAAACTAGTTTCAAACATCACTTGTTGCATTAAATATAATGATAAGTTTTTTTTTGTGATTTATTAATTAATGTCTAAAAAATTTATAACATTATAATATAATAAAAAATAATTTATTTTCTTTTCTTTTCTATTGTGAATCGTCTCATTATTCATTTACTAATTTAAAAATATAAGATTTTTTATTCTCATTTCTCATTTGTGCAAATGAGAAGATTATCATTTTTATTATAAAAATGAAAATTTTTTATTTTTAATTTCTTTTAAATTTTCATATTCAATATATTGGATTTAGTGTCTCGAATCTTGGTATCCATGTTCAATAGGACGTCCAGACAGCATTGGAGAGCTGAAAAGTAGGTTGACATAGGCGCAGAATTTTTGCAAAGGGCAGAAAAACTGAGACCTATTAAAAACGGATCAATTAGTCTAAAAATGGATCGATCGGTCTGAACGTAACAGTAATTTTTTGCGTGGCAGCTAGGGTTTGTTTTAAACCTAAGAGCTGCATATATAAGAGTTTTATGTTTTATAGAAATCCTAAGATCGTCTATATATTTAAGAGGGCTCAGTAAAGAAGCTAGAAAGAGACTAGAGAAAGTATAGATAGAGAAAAAAGCTCAGTTTGAGACCATAGATATTGTGTGAGTAAAATAATAAAACTTGTATTCCTTATTGTCATATAGTGAATTGTTTCTTCTTTTCCGCGGAGGTAGGCAGTCAGCCGAACCACGTATATTCGTGTTCTTCTTCTTCTTCTTTACTTGCGTTATGTGGATTGAAACCTACGTTCTTGTATATGCTGTGTTATGGGATTTGTGCCCTAAAATTCCATTTATTGGTATCAAAGCATTTGTTATTGACTTAATCACTCGATCGCAGTGAAGATGGTGAACATCAGATACGAAGTTAAAAAGTTTATCGACTAAAATAACTTCTCTCTGTGGTAGAGACGAATGAAAGATTTATTGATCTAGCAAGGGGTATCCATGGCGTTAATCGGTAAGGCGAAAAAATCAGAGAAGATGACTGATGACGATTAGGATGATCTTGATTATAAGGCCGTGAGTTCGATTAGGTTGAATCTGGGAGATGAGGTTATTCACAATGTGCTTGATGTAGAGACAGCACACGAAATCTGACAGAAGCTATAAGATTTCTACATGAAGAAGACACTGGCCAACAAGTTGTATGTGAAGAATCAGCTGTATGAACTGCAGATGAAAGACGGTACAATTCTTTTGAAACACCTAAATACATATAATATATTCATCACACAATTATTTGGGTTTGGAGTAAAGGTTGATGACGATGATAAGAAAATTCTCCTCCTAGCATCGTTTTTGACGTCCTATGATCATCTAGTGACTACTATGATATACAGAAAGGACACTCTAGAGTTAGAAGATTTCACCAGGGATTTTTTGTCACTTGAAAAGATAAAGAGGGATAGTGAATCTGATGCAGAATGTGTACTGATGACTAAGTCTGAGTCAAATACAAGAAGGAGTAAATCAAGTGCATAAGGTTCCAATAGTGGTAGATCTCGGTCCAAGTCACGTGCAAGGAATGATGTGGAATTCTTTTACTGCCACAAAACTTGTCACTTCAAGAGCTAGTGCCAAGAATTGAAGCAGCATCTGGAAGAAAAGAAAAAAGAAAAAGCTCCTACATAATCTGCCAATTTAGTCGAAGAGTCTTCAGGCAGTTAGGTAAACGGAAATATACTTTTAATTTTCTCAGATTTTAATTTTCTATCGAAATCATGGATACTAGATTCAGGATGCTCATATCATATGTGTTTAGTTAGAGAATGATTTTACTCATATAAGTCTTACAATGGGGGTACTATTCTAATAGGGAATGACTCAGTATGTCAGTCAATTGAAAATAGGTATAGTCAAAATCAGGATATTTAACCAGATTGTAAGAATTTTGGAGAATGTTAGGCATATTTCGGGGTTAAAGAAAAATTTGATTTCTTTGGAAGCATTGAATTTTCTAGGTTATGGGTTCACAGCAAAAGGTGGAGTAATGAAGATTAGCAGAAGGGTTATGATAATCATGAAAGGACATAAAGTGAATGGTCTCTACAGGTTGGTAGGGAACACGGTGGTAGGTGAATTTATCACTACCACACGAGGAGAATCTAGCAACGACAGCACGAGACACAAACATTTGAGACTTAGTCAGGTTGACAAGCAGAGTATGTCAAAAAGTCAGAAGAAGAGTACAGCAGTCGAGGCAGAGTTATGTCAGAAAAATTCACCCAGAAAATCGGATAAGCATGGTTCAAATCAACAGCAATAGAAATAGTGCAATGGAGAACCTTCGTCTTACAAAAAAACTACAAGCAGCATAGGAATGGTTCAGGGACAAATAACAGTGTCAGAGAAGGTGGAGTCACCACAAAAGGCTGAGACTTAGGAGTTTGAAAGATTGTCCAAGAACGAGTGACTGGTTGATTGTAATAGGGTCAAGTTCAAATGTGACTTGAATTTAGTTCAAGTTCATTCAGATTGATAAATAAAGAAGGTAGAGCACCCATACCCATGAATGTGGTATAGGACGAGACAACTAGCAGATCTTCAAGATGGTGATGGTTCAAAAATTTGAGCCAATGTGGAGATTGTTGGGTTTGGTGTCTTGAATTTTGGTATTTATACTTGGTACGACATTCGGACAGCATTGGAGGGCTGAAAAGTGGGCCGACATAGGCCCAATATCTCTGTAGAGGGCAGAGAAATCGAGTCCTATTAAAGACGAATCGATTAGTCTAAAGATGAATTGATTAGTCTGGCCGCAGCAGCAATTTTCTGCGCGGTGGCTAGGGTTTGTTTTACACCTAGGGACTACATATATAGGAATTTTATGTTTCATACAAATCTTAAGGTCATTTATACATCTGAGATGGCTCAATAGAGAGGCTAGAGAGAAAGAGAGAGAGATGCTCAGTTTGAAGCCATAGACATTATGTGAGTGAAAGAGTGAAGCTCGTATTTCTTATTGTCATATAGTAGATTGTTTTTTCTTTCCCGTTAAGGTATACAGTCAGTCAAACCACGTATATTTATATTATTATTTTTGTTTTTTACTTGCTTTGTGTAAATTGAAACTTACGTTCTTGTTTTCGCTGTGTTAGATGATTTGTACCCTAAAATTCCATCACAACATAGATATTATTTTATAGATCTCTACGATAATATTCTAAAAATAAAAATATTATTAAATAAAAATATATATACTAAAAGTTATACAATTTTAAAATTTTAAAAATGCAAACTAATTGTATAAAGGTGGTTTCTCTTTCTTTTTAATTGCATAAAAATTAAGTAGTGAAACCTATTTTGTTTAAAAATTACTAAATTAATAAAAAAATAAATTTATTTAATTTTAAAGTGAATAAACAAATTTACAACAACGTAAAAATTTTAGAATACATAATTGTTACCTGAAAAATGGGAGGGTTCTCGGAAATATCACCAGATGGTGGGGAAGTGTCTGTGTCGCCTGTGTTCTTTAATCAGCCAAAAGCTGTCAGATTTATATTTATTACGGCGAGAGAGACTTATCGTCTTAAGAATTAAAAAAATAATAATTATAAAATTGCAATACTTAAAAAAATTAAAATGCCCCAAAGGATAGGACGCCTTGGGAGCAACTGAGATTTTGTCGGGGTTCAAATTTCTCATTTCCATCTCCAACTGAGATTTTGAAATATCTATACTTAATTAAATCTAAGATTTTAACCAGTTTCATGTGATATTTTATTATTATTTATTTTTTAAACGAATAAACTATTTTAAAAATATATTTTTTTTTTTTACTAAAATCAAGAATTGATTCATGCTTTTTCAAATTTATCAATATTAGTTGGTCATGGTGTCATATCTTTTCGTACGCCTTGACAGGCTAAAATTACAAAAAATAAATAAATAATTTAATAAAGCCCGTTTGACAAAACATTCATGTTACCTTAGATGACAGATAACAATCACTTTTGGTGATGCTTTAACCTTTGACGATTACTTTTGGTGACATTTTAACGATGCTTTCACTTTGACAATCAATTTCGATGACATTTTAACGACCACCTTTGACGACTCTAATTCGATTCTTCGTCAACTTTTGACGACACTTAAACCATAAAGAATTTTTATTGTTCAAATATAAAAAATAAATTTTTTTTGTGTAGTCTTGATACGAATGAAGTAATGGCAGAAACGATTTGCCGAAAAATAATTGCATGTTCTAGCCAAAAAATGATTTTTCAGCCACGACTAAAGTTGACAAGGATAATGAAGTGACAAAGAGTGTGTACGAAGTATTTAGAAGGGCGTGTGAATAAAAAGAGCAATTTTGCTCCTAAAATAACCTAACATTAAATTAGATGAGCTTTGCTCATAAAACTTTTAAAAGTTGCCTAAGGATTAAAAATAAATAAATTTAAATACACTATAAAATCTAAGTATTTGACTAATTATTCCTTAGAAAATAATAAGATACTACTAAAACTAGCATATACACAATTTGTATATAATAATGAATTTAAATTTTAAGTATATATTGAATGAAAAATAATACTTATATAAATGATAAAAATTTAAATATTCAGAATTTAATAAACACTAAATATTCGGTCATTGTCTATGCATGCAGCACAGTTGATATTAAATTTCGATCAGTGCTGTGAAATCTCAAACACTTATAATTGCGGTATGTATATATATGACACATGGCATAGATCTAGAAATCATTATTCTGTAGTGAAATGTAAAAAAGGGAAGGCAAAAAACAAAAACAAAAAACAAGCAAACTATATTACAAAAAAAAAGAAGCAAAATAGAGAATAAAATTGGTAAATCTAAAGTAAAAATATAGCATTAAATTTTTGTATGACTAAAGGGGTGTTTAGTAAAGTTATTGTCATTAATTTTTAATTTTTTATCACTAATTTTAGTTATAAATTTTTTTAAACACTCATAATTTTTGTTACAATTTATAATTTTTTTCCTTCTATTTCAGCTACATATAACAATTTTTACCAAACACAATTTCTATTAAAAATTACAATATATAAACTATTAATTTTAATAGTTTCAAACACAACCTAAGCAATACATTGCTTTAAAATAAATGATATTTTTGGTAGGTCAATGGATTGTTGGCCACGCTGATAATTAACTGTTGTAATAAAAACATTAAATTTAAAATGAAAATATATGCAATGAACATCTAAAAGATGTTATGTGATATTTTTAATAAATAAATAATTACAATTTATATAATATAAATCACTTTTTATCTTTTAACCACTAAACAAAGACGAGTTATTATGTTTCTACTGTAAAATTTATCGCCACTATATTGAATAAAAATACCATGTGAAATTAGCACATAGTGTAAGTAAAATTAATATATGTATACGTAGCGAAAATATCAATAATGTACTTTCAACTATAATTGTTCAAGTGCTTGAATAAATTTACACTTACAGAGTGAATCTTATAACCTTATAACCTTATATTGATGAAACTGTTGATAGATCACAGGCATTTTTCATAAAGGCTAGGTTGTGAATCTCTCTAATATATAGGCAATTATGATATCCTTCCATCAAAAGATACCAATTACACATATTCATAATAGGTACCTATTCACATATAGACATAACTTTTCACTAATATTCTTTTAATAATATATACATATATATATTATTTATCTATCACTAATTAAATAATACAAATAATTATAAATAACTATGTGGACCATATTTTGATTTTCTCTAATGAAGAAATTCTTGCATTCTTCCACTTGGGGCACATAGGACTTTATAATTTAATGAGTGACAATAACTGAATATGGTTATTATACCACACTTGTCATTTATGGTGAAATGCTCACACTCAAATAAAGAATTCTACACATGAATCATGGCGGTTATGCTATTAGAAGTACTTCCTTCCATGCATTACAATGTATAGTATTCTCTAAACGTGTACTTTATGAATTACTTTAACTTTATGAATGTGCTACCAATTAGCCATTCAAGTCCCACTTTATGCATCTCAACGGATAAACTTATACAAAACTTTATGCGCACGCTTCCTTTATTCTCTTAGAATTTTTAAATTGTGTATAAAATGAGCAATTGATGAAAGAAATTAAATACATGATGGCTAAAGAGTTCTATAAGTATCAATGACCATTGTACTGTATTGTCGACAATCTTTTAGTCATAAAATCCATAATTATTAGACCAAATGCTTTATGCTCAATAAACACTTTCTGTTACTCAATATTCTCTTCCATAATGAGGTACTCTATGTCGATAAACTTATTTTGGTATTTATTCTTATCATTCTTAGAGTACAAATTATAGCCAAATTTTCATAAGGATCCTTAATGGTCTCGGCCAAACAATCGACAATCTTAAGATCCATAATGTCTGTGTTATAATTTCATAACTACAAGTTTGAACAAGCAAACAATTCCTCATGATTAATAAACTTATAGTTTTTGTTTCTTAATAAGTACCTCATTATTTTAGTTGCAGCCATTAATTATTTTTCAACTGAGTTTACTCATTCGCAGAAGGTACTACTATATATGCATAAATACACATTAACAAAAGTTAATCCAAATGTAGTCAATCCCAATAAATGCATAAAGTAAAACTTCAATCACACTAAGAACTATAAAAATAGTCTTTACTCCAACTAACCTTCAGGTGTATACATTGATCAATAATAATAAATTCATTTGATACACTAACAACGCAAAATCTTTACACCATTTATGGGAGATTTTTAACCTCAATAAAAAATAATATTTTCTTTCTAACCAGTATAATCTGAAATATTTAATACTGGCATATTAAAACTAAAACTAGCACTTAGGAATAATAGTTGCAATAACCAAGAACATAAACCTTAATGTTATGAAAAATAAATTTTTGTCTAAATTAACCAATGTTGATTCAGTAGTAAATTCTAACCTTCCTGTGGGCAGAGGTTGATCATTCAAGAATTTACTAAAATAATTTATTAATAAAACTAATAAATAATAAGCACTGAAAATAAAATTTCTTATACCTGTGAGTCTATAAAAATTCTATTATTAATGCTTAAAATTATTATCTTATTCCAATTAAATCACAAAAATAATAACTGCCCTGTATGGCTAAAATTATTATTTTTTATAAATTAGTTGCCACTATGATGCAAATATTAATTATGAATTTTGTTAAAATTCTTTTTATGTGGCTATCATCATACCTTAAGATGCTGTGGCTATTCTTAAATCATTATGATATTCACTACTTAAAAAATGCATCATACTTTTATTGTACGAATTTGAATATAAAACAAAAACAAATGTATGTGATCTTCCGCCACAGTTGTTCGATCCACGTATCCCAACTACGAAGCATGCTACAAAAAGAGTAAAAATTACCCAAGTCTCATAATACATGAGTCTAATTTGTGAATGCATATGTAACTGAATCAAATCAATCTTTAAAATATTGATTTGAAAAATAAACATAAATATATGACCATGATTTG
>JAULJZ010139179.1:0-10656 GCA_032270985.1 Heliamphora pulchella | reverse complement strand
GTGATCAAGCGGGGAACGGTGCACGTGGATTCGGCAAGATAAGCTTAAGGAGTTTGGATTGAGGATTCGATCAAAGTCTGTAGGTGGGTATCTTGTAACTGTTCAATTGGTTAGTGCTTGATTTACCTGGATTTGGTAGTCCCGTGATTTTTTACCCAAGTTGGGTTTTCCACGTAAAAAATCTTGTGTGTTGAGTTTGTATGTTTAATTCTTTACTTCTCGCATTCTATGACATAGATTGATTAAAAATATAAAAAGAATAATTTTTTAATTAGTTTGATTAAAAAATTATATAAATAATTTTTTTCAGGTTTATTTCCTAGAAATCAAATCATATGTATTCCCTAGAAATTAAATCAGATTTATTCTCTAGAAATCCGACAAATATTAAGGATGATGACTTGCTGAGATGCGTTGCCTTTATCAATCTTGACTTGTCGACAAATATCAGTCATTTGGTGGAGATATCGGCTATTTGTTGAGTAGTAGGAACAAAATTCATGCAAATAGTTCCACTATCAATCTTCTCCTTTATGAAGTGTCTGTCAATCTCTACATGATTCGTGCGATCATGTTGTACTGGATTTTAAGCAATACTTATGGCAACTTTGTTGTCACAATACAACTTTATTGGCATCCGCAGCTCTTCAAGGACATACTTCCGTTGGATGACAACAATCCCTTCATTCGACCGAGCAACCTCCATTTCAAGGAAATACCTCAGAGATTCTAAGTCCTTGATCTCAAATGTTGATAAGAAGGAAGTCTTCAATCGGTTCATCTCAAGTGCGTCATCTCCAGTGAGAATTATATCGTCTACATACACAATCAGAATCGCTATCTTCTCATCCTGTGAATGTCTTATAAACATCGTATGATCACCTTGAGTATACCCCTAACTTTTAACAAACTGAGTGAATTTCTCAAACCTGACTCTTGGTGACTGTTTTAACCCATATAAGAACTTCTACAGTTTACACACCTTTGTGCCAAATTTTTCATCAAATCTTGGAGGTGCATCCATGTACACTTCTTCCTTTAGGTCTCCATTGAGAAATGAATTTTTTACGTCCAACTGTTGCAAAGGCCAGTCACGATTAGCTGCAAGTGACAAAAGAACTCTTACAGAGTTTTGCTTTGCGACTGGGGCGAATGTCTCCAAGTAATTAATGCCATAGGTCTGAGTGAATCCCTTGGCAACTAATCAAGCTATATACTGTTCTAGAGAGCCATTAGATTTATACTTGACTGTAAACACCAATTTGCACCCTATAGTTGTCTTTTCTCTTAGTAGATCAACTAACTCCCACGTGCCATTTTTTTCAAGAGCTTTCATCTCCTCGAAGACCACCTCCTTCCACTCAGGAACTTTCATAGCATCCTGCACAGTATTAGCAATATCTATACAAGACAATTGTTAGGTAAAAGAACGAAAAACAGGTGAGAGATTTTCATGACACATAATTGGACAATGGATGCTGGGTGCAAGACCTCACACCCTTTCGGACAGCAATGGGAAGATTAGAATCATCAAACTCAGGATTGGAACCAGACTCGGGTTCAGAACTAGAGGACTCAGAACTCGAAGATGAACTGGACTGAACTTGAGGTAAAGACTGAATGAGGACATTACCTCGAGGGTTTACGGATTCTGGGCAGTGCAAAGAATTAGAAGACCATTTCTTTCGAGTTGTCCTTTGTCGCGAGTAGTCAATGTCAAATAGTACCAACACTGTGTTTTCTCCTTTGTTAGTCATTATAGGATCATGAACATCATGAGATGGCTATGTAGGAAGACCTGCTTTTTCATTATCTAAAAATCTCGACTCACTTTCTCCTAGTATAATAAAGCTTGGGTTTTCAGGTTGAATAATCAAAGTTGGAGAAGGATCATTTTGCGAGTCTTCAGTTTGGAAAAAATCATGAAACACAGCCGAATCTTTGTTTTGGTTCCCCTCTTGAAGATGGGGCGTGAAATAGGGATGTAATTCAAAAAAATTAACATCCATGATAACAAATTTTTTTTGAAAATGGGTTCAAAACATTTATACCCCTTTTGAGTGGGAGCATAACCAACAACACATTTTGTGGCTCAGGGTTCAAGTTTTCCTCGATTATGACTATGAATATGAACAAAAGTGGTACATCCAAATATCTTTAGTGGTAAAGAAGAAGAAAGCCGATTCGTTGAATAAAACTTATGAAAAACATCAAAAATTATTTCAAAGCTTAAAATCTCATTTCTATTTATGAGATATGTAGCCGTAAGAATGGCTTCCCCCAATGATATTTAGGTACCTGATTAGTAAAAAGTAACGCCCGAGCTACTTCTAACAAGTGTTTGTTTTTTCTTTCATCCAAACCATTCTGTTGCTGTTAATTATTCATGGTCCTTGTATTAGCTCGATATTAAGAATACTTTTCTTCATGGTGATCTTCAGGAGGTGTAAATGGAGCAACCACCTGATTATGCCATTCCTGGTAGTGGGCATCTTATGTGTTGCTTGCCTAAGGCTTTATATAGCTTAAAGCAGTCTCCCTGTGCATATTTTGATAGATTTAGTTTTGTTATGCTCGCGTAAAATTTGTTCATCACTTATCTATGGGCACTATTATATTGATTGTGTATATTGATAATATCATTATTTTGGGGATGACTCCATTAGTATTGTTGATTTGAAAGGGCATTTAATGCAACATTTTCCTACTAAGAATTTGGGTACTTTTTGTTATTTTCTTGGTACTGAAGTTGTTCGCTCCTCTTAGGGTATATCTCCCTCTCAATGAAAATATGTACTTGATCTTGTCTCTGAGATCGGTCTTCTAGGGACTCAACCTCTTGATACTCCAATGAAGGTTATTGTTAAGCTTGGTGCTTAATAGGGCAAGCCCTTTCTGGATGTTAGGTCATTATCGACGGCTTGTTGGGAAGTTGGTTTTTCTTACCGTTACTCATCATGATATCACCTATGTCGTCAGGGTTGTCAGTGAGTTTATGCATACTCCACGCCAACCCATTTCGATACTGTTTGTCGTATACTATGTTACTTGAAAAGTTCCCCAGGTCGTGACTTGTTATATCGTTCATCTGATCACTTGTCTTTAATTGGCTTCAATAATGCTAATTGGGCAGGTAGTCGTCTTGATCCGGTAGTGTACCTTTGGTTATTGTACATTTGTTGGTGGTAATCTTGTCACTTGGCGTAGTAGCTAGTACGAAACAAAATGTTGTTGCTCATTTCAACACCAAAGCAGAGTATCGTGTTATGGTTCATACTGCTTTTGAAATGTGGTGGTTTCGATTTCAGGATTCGACATCCCGACCTCTACACCTATGGTGATATTTTGCGACAATGAAGCAATTATCTTTATTGCTAATAATTCGATTTTCAATGAGCGCACTAGGCATATTAAGTTTGACTATCACTTTATTTGGGATTTATTGCTGACCAAGCAAATCGTCACGTTTTATGTCCGATATGAGAATCAATTGAGTAATATCCTCACCAAACCATTATTTTGTTCTAGTTTTCAACGACTCCTCTCCAAGTTGGGCATGCTCGATCTCTATGCTCCAGCTTGAGGGGGAGTGTTAGATACTTACTTACTTTATATTTGTTAGTGTAGTTTTGCAATTGTCTTGATGATTATAATACAAATGTTGGTGAGATGTAGAGGCGGTTTAAACCTTATTATTTTCCTCTTAATAATTCTTTCTCTTTCTCTCTCTCTCTTCTTCTTCCTCTTCTCCTTTAACCGTAAATTGTTACTTTACGATTCAACTCTTTCAATAAAACATTTTGGGTATATTGTATGATATTTTCGTGTGTTTCAAAAGAATTACTAGAATTTTGTTATTCCATTAGTGTTTCGTTTCAATCACTTAAGAAACAGAAACATTTAGGCCATTTCGATGGAAACAAATGAGAGATATACATCACAAAAGTTTACAACGTTAACGATTCATTCTCTAAAAACCTCATAGCTTAACAACGAAGATCTTCTGAGAATACTGTTGGTGGATTCTAAAAGCTACCTTTAGTGGTTTTTGAAGGTACGTAGCGTTATTGATTTAATGTTTTATTGATTGATTGCAAGAAATGGTGCACATGGATTTGACAAATTCAACTTAAGTAATCTAGATTATGAATTCAACACGAGTCTGTAAATTAGTTTTTGTAAATGTTTATAGTTATAGTGCTTGACTTTTCATGAACTTGGATTAATCTCGTAATTTTTACTCAAGTTGGGATTTTTCAAACAAAAAATCTTGAGTTTTCTATGTAGTTGCCTTATTTTTACTGGCAATTATATGGATTTAGCACATTGACAACTAACGTTACCCTACACTGCTACGCTAAAATTTTCAATTGGTACCAAAGCAGACTAACTCATTTTTTTCTTTAAAAACTTTAGGAGTGAGAAATTGTTAGGGGAGATCGCTAGTGTTGATAGATAGATATGTTGTTATGGGGAGACAAATTAGGAGGGAAGTTAAGAAAAAAGGAAAGAAATTCATTTGGGTGTTTTATTATTTGTTTTTTTATTGTTATTATTTGGTTGTTTTGTTGTTGTTGCACACGCTTTTCACTTGATATTTGTTTTGTGATTGTTTTACACCCTGTAGAATTATAACTCCATTGCCCAGGAGTTATTATGTTCATTGTCATTTTGGGCGATTGGAATAAGCCTCTATGGCTGTATCATATCATATATTGTATAAATGTTTTATCACGGAATTGCTAAAGGTGGAGATTATTAGAGTTTAGAGTCCTAAAATATGTTTAGCAATATGTTATGCAAAACCCATTCAAAACGGTAATTCCTTACTAGAGTTGTATTTAGTTTTAGAAGTTTAAGGTTGAGTTCAATTAGTAATAAGAATTTTATTTGGTTCCAATATCCCAAGTTACAAGTAGTATAACAAGTAGGGACAAGCTATGTAAGCTTGAGATGACACGGGCAAGAGTAGAATCTCAAATTAAAGTATACAAGGACAAATTAAAGTGGTCACAAATTGAAGTATTGTCTTGGAATTTGTTTGAAGATTGAAATTCAACTGAAAACATGGAATTTGGTAGTCGCCATTGGAACCATGTGTGTTGAGTGCTTAAGTTGCATTGGAAGATGTGTGCTGATTGAAGACAAATGCATTGAATCTGTAGCTTGGCAAATCACTCAAGTTGTAAATAGTGTGCTTGAGTAGTAAAATATTTGAGAGTTGATATTTTTATCTGATTGAATACAACTTGAGCATTTGTTAGTTGGCTTGGCAGTGGATTTTGGAAATCAGCAATTGTGACTTAAATAGACTTCGAAAGGGTTCTAACATGGTAGGAAGGTCTCTTAGGTCTCTTATATTATAAATAGGAGGTTATACAAGAGTTTAGAAATTGTAAGAGAGCATACAACATTTGAAGATTCATTATATCAAGACCTCATAGCTGGCAAGTATATTAGTGAATAGCTTTGGTGGATTCTGAAGGTTATCTTTAGTGGATTTTTGAAGCCCACTTACCGAGCCAACTAATCATTTGCTCAAGCACAATATTTATCGCTCGAGCGGTTTGCCAAAATACAGATTAAACATATTTGTCTTCAATCAACACACATCTTCCAATGCAATTCGCACTCAACACAAATATTCTAGTGGCTGCTAACAAACATGACGCTTTTAGTTGAATTTAAATCTTTGCGCCAACACCAGGACAAGATCTTAATTTGTGATAAGATTTCAATATGTCCTTACATTATTGTACACAACTCAAGATTCGAATCACTAAGTTTCTATTAGGAGATTCCAATTGACCTTATTCTATTGCAAGTGTCCTAATATAAGGGTAATCTATTGATACCTAGAAAAATTCTCTTTACACCTACAAAATGTGTTTGTTTCCCAAAATACCCTTTTTTCAACCTTAACCCTAGCCCTAATTAGTCGCCGCCTGTTGCCACCCACCGCCACTGCAGCACCCCACCCCCTCTCCTGCCACTTCCACACCTCCCCGAACTCCCCTATGCCTCCCTCCCTGCCACCACCTCCTACCTCAATTGCTGCCCTGCCATTGCCGCCACCCCTTTCTCCCTCTCTACAGTCGCATGATCTCTCCCTCTTCTCCATCTCTATTACACACGCATTGTCTGCCTCTTTCTCCTTCACTGCCGCTCTCTCCCCTCCTTGCCTTCTCCCACTTCCTCTCTCTCCATATCTGGAACTAGGGTTTTCAGTTTCAGATATAAAGGGAGATGGTGAGGAGGGGAGGAGAGGGGGCCGATGGTGGAGGAAGAGAGAGTGCGTGATAGGGAGAGGGAGAATGGAGAGAGATCGCGCCACAAGAGGGAGAGGAAGAAGAAGGGCGACGACGATGACAGAGAGCGGTTGTGCGCACGAGAGAGGAGCACGGGGTGGTTGGGGCCAGCGGTTGAGGGAGGAGGAAGTAGCAAGCAAGGAGGGAGGCAAGGGGTGGGGGTGTTCGAGTAGGTGTGGCGGTGGCGGGAGAGGGGTTGGGGTGCTGGCAACGGTTAGTGGCGAGGGGCAGCGGCTGGTGTGCGGTTAAGATTAAGAAAGGGATATTTTAGGAGAAAATAATTTTTTGCAAGTGTAGAAAAGAATTTTTTTAGATGTCAACAGAATCACCCCTAACAAAATTCTTATTGGTAATTGGTCCTGTAAAATAAATATAAATCAAATAAGCAATTGCAGTTTGAGTAGGTTTTGTCAAAGGAATTGGCAAACCTAATTTAGGACTCCAAACACCAACAGCTGTGACTCGAGGATGTGAGTAAGTTTGTTGTGGCTATGGAAAAGTTTAAGGTCAAGGGTAAAAGACTAAAAGTTGATAGTCTCTGGTTTGTTTATTTCTAAATGAAACTGAATACTTAGAATTGGATCTAACGCATGGAACTCATTTTCTTGGTAATTCTAGTAAAATAATGGTGAGAAGGATTGAATAGTGTATAATAATTTCTATTTCGCCATGAGATGCCTAAGGCGCTCTCAATAGTTTATTGGCTGGGTTGAAAGATTATCAATAATCTTGAAGCCCTAATCATGTTATATGGCTTACTTTGTAGGGCTTTAACAAAAGCGGTGATTTTGGTTCATGCCAACCTCATGTGTGTGCATGGACATGAATAAAATAGTTTTTGGAGTAAATGCATCATCCATTTTGTGATCCACAGCAGAATCACATTGTTGCTTTATTGCTTTGAACTCTGTTGACATACCTTGTGGAATTAGGAAATTGCAGTTAACTGCTGCTTTTTCAAATGATGCACGCTAACATCATGTAATTCACCTCCAACTTCCCAGGCATTGATCTTCCATGGAAAAGGGTTGAGGGAGGCCAGGAGGGGGTACACAAAATAAAACATTGTCTTCCTTTTGTGTTGGATACCAACTGCCTTTTCATTTTGCAGAATGGTTGAAATACATTATGCATGTCATTTACCGATGTCATCCTTTTAAAAGTTCATTCTACATAGTGCCAACCCTGGCACATGGTGGCACATGGAAAGTGGTTACGTGGCAAAAAAGTAGCTAACCAAAATACGTTGAAACCTTTACTAGATTTATACCAATTCCCCATATTTTTAAACATTTCTTGTTATGTTATTGGTTTGGCATTCAAAACGGCTCACGTGTATAATTTCTACTCTTTTTTTCCCCTTTTTCTTTTCCTGTTGAAGTCCTCTTAAATAGAGGTTGGAAAGTATACATCATGCTCCACGTAGGGTGTTAATTTTTTCTAATAAGTAAGATTCTATAAAATGAGCATTAAGAAAATATCAACCATATAAAAGGGAATAAAACCCATACAAAAGATGGGGAATAACAAAAAGGGGCTCCTACAAAATTGGTCAACCCAAAATATACTCTATAAAGTCGAAAAGCCAACTATTCAAATCAATCAAAAGAATACCGTTCTCCCTACGCAAAGGCAACAACAACAACCCCCCCCCCCCCCCCCCTTTCAATATTCTGTTATGCTCCAACCAAATAAGCCACATCAAACACAAAGGAACCAAAAGCATACCTTTCTCTTACCCTATGTCACTCTTCCCCCTTCTAACCCAATAAAATTCACATATCTCCTTTTCAAAAGCTCAATCATTTCCGAAGTGTCATAACAAAACTCGGTAGCACCCTCAGGAATTCGCAATGAATGAACAAAGAAAACAGAGACTCCACATCCTTCTTACACAAGCAAGATTAATTAATCAACACATGGAGCTCTCTCACCTTTTAGATGCTTCACCATGGAAAAGAAGCCCCCTACACTCAACATGCACTAGTAGAAAGATTCAACACTAAATCTCTAACAACACTCTCTTCTCCATCTAAACAAATCCCCTCCTCCTCCCACTCATCTATGCTCGTACTAAATCCCTAAGAGACCCAACAGCTTGTGAAGCTTCCATTTTTGCACATACCTGATCAACCTAATATCCCAGAAACAACAGCCAGAAGCCCTTCAAACACAGTTTGCAACTAAAGCATTTCTGTCCTTTGCTAAGGAAAAGATAACTGGGAACACTCCACATAGATCCTACTCACCTCAACAAATATCATCCCAAAAGCTTACACGTTCCCCACTGCCAACCTTAAAGTAGATATGCTTAGAAAACTCATCCCAAAATTTTCTAATACCCTTCTCTAAACTTCTACCGTGCGAAAAGGACACTTGAGCATGCCCAATCACCCCTTTAGCTATTCATTAAAGGTGATAGGCTTCCTAATGCCGACCTTCTTTCACAAGATAACGTCCAATATTCCAATGCACCGAAAGGTATTTGAATGCATCCCCAATCCCTTTCCATAATGAATTCTTCCGCAATTTCTCTAACTTTTAGCTACTCTCCCCAGGGTAGTATGTACTGACAAAAAATAAATTGGAAGATTAGACAAAGTACTCTTACCCAATTGACACTGTGGATATAGCAGTCGTACAATTGTCTAGGATATTCCATTCTACTAGAAAACTGGCATTAGTCAAAGCTCAGGTTAAATAAAAGTAACTCTTTTAGACATGTAAATTTATCATTTATCAAATAGTTAAATTTCTCAAACATTATGAAAGGGTGTTTTTGTGTTTTACTGTAACTGAGATCTAGAATCATATATCTTTACTCTTGCAACAAGTGTGATACATAATGGTAGGGATATGTGTCCGACAGCTGTACCAAATTAGACTTTAATTGTCTAATTTTTAATGATATTTGAGGCAGCAGCACACATTTTATACAAAAGAGCAACTTATTATCTTTCTCATGGATGACAGATATAAATCTTTTTTTAAAAAAAATTCCTAAATCGTATTTAATTTCAGGTGCATTCCTAAATAATTGCAATATCCTATGTTTGAATTTCACAGTGTGTATAGTATATAGTACAGAATTTCACACTGTATATAGTACACTTAACCCAACCTTTGGATACGCATTCATGTATTATGAGACTTGAGGGGTTCAGAAGGTTTGACAAGACACAAACTCACACCAGATAGGCAGATACTCATACCAAAGTCCATGTAACGTAAAAAGTAGGACCGAGTCAGATTTTGAAAACCAAGTTCTCAACTAGAGTGAGCAAATAGTCTCCGCTTTTCTTCAGTTAAATTGAACATGAATCATTTGATCCAAGCAAATTCAACAGATTAACTTAGAGCAATGAAAATCAATCAATGCAAATAGAAAAGACCATAAATTTACTTGGAAAACCCAATCTCGGGAAAACCATGCATGCACAAAAATCCTCTAATAAGCAAAGATAAGAAACTTACAAGATCCAATAATATGTTGAATATGTAAAGAAAAACCAATTTTTAATGGTTGACCGATTGATCGGTGGTGAGACCGATCGATCGGTGGTGTCTGCAGGCGAGAAACCGAAAATAGTGAAAGACCGCTTGATAGACCGATCGATCCGTCTATGAGACCGATCGATCCGTCTATGACGGAAAGTATATATATGCTGCTAGGGTTGCAACAGCCGCAGTGTGTTGTGTTTATGTAACCACAACACACTGCGATGTGTGATCCCGTGGACGTAAGCACAATTTGCCGAACCACGTGAAACTTGTGTTTTGTGCTGTGATTGTCTCTCTTTCTCTCTTTCTCTCTTCTTCGCGTTTATTCCGTGTTTGTGTGCTTGTGGGTGATCTTGGGCGGAATTAGTAATCGTGTTCTAATCCCAAACAACTAGTATCAGAGCTCCGGATTAGGAGATTGACGAATACACATGGCAGAAGAAGGTAGATCGACAGGAATCGAAAAGTTCGATGGTACGGACTTAGGTTATTAGAGGATGCAGATAGAAGACTATCTGTATGGGAAAAAGCTACACTTGCCGCTCTTGGGATCCAAACCAGAGGGCATGAAAGATGAGGATTGGGCCTTACTTGACAGACAGGTGCTGGGAGTCATCAGATTAACGTTGTCCCGGTCGGTGGCGCACAACATAATCAAGGAGAAGACTACGGCGGATATGATGGCGGCACTGTCAAGTATGTATGAGACGCCGTCAGCAAATAATAAGGTACGCCTCATGAAGAAACTCTTTAACCTAAAGATGGCTGATGGTACACCCGTTGCTCAACACCTAAACGAATTTAATACCATCACGAATCAACTATCTTCAGTGGATATCAGTTTTGA
>JAULJZ010139168.1:0-10656 GCA_032270985.1 Heliamphora pulchella | reverse complement strand
ATATTGATATGGTTATGCGTTATCTAAAAACAACAGTGAACTTATAGTTACACTATCAGAGTTTTCTTGATGTCATAGAAGGATAAACCGAAGCCGATTGGAACACCCTTTCAAATGACTCCAAGACAATTGGAGAATATGTTTTCAACATAGTTGGGGGTGCAGTTTTTTAAAAATCCAAGAAGTAAACTATCCTAACACAATTTACGATGGAGTCTACAATGCTAGCACTAGCTACTGCTAGTGAAAAAGCATAATAGTTGAGAAATCTACTATCTGATATTTCTTTAAGGGAAGGATCGATACTAGCCATACTAATCCATTAGTATAGTATTATGGCTATTACAAAAGTTTAGAACCATTATTATAATGGTAAGAGATGACAAATACTTCAGAAGCATAACATGGTGAGAGACTGCTCACTACTGGGGATGTTAGAGTGGATTATCTCTAAACTAATAAAAACTTGGTGGATTTGTTAATGAAAGAACTAGCACATAAATAGGTGTAGAACCTCAAAAAGGATGAGGAAGGGATAAACAAATCCTACGATCATATATTATAAATTATGCTAAAAAGAGTTATACTCTTTAGACCATCTCTAAAAAACATGACATCCTAAAGCGAAAGAGGTTGGGTTATCTTGTTACTTTTAATGAATTCTACAGCTCCATGTGGAATGTAGTACCTACGCTGCAAGTGTACTTTTGATAGTCACCTATATGAATGTGAAAGTGAGGCTAGCTTTGATGGAAATCTTGAAAAAAAATTTCTAGTATATTCATTAAATCGGGATATAAGCATATGATCGTAATATGCTGACTTGGAATATCGCACAAATGGAGGTATGCATGTTGTGCTTTCAAACGTAGAGTTCAAGTCAAAGAGTCATTCTAGTTTCTTATCTAAAGCATTTTCACAATGTAAGGGTTCAAGTTGAAAGACACATTTAATTGTATGCATACCTTCACATCTAGTTGAAACATGGTTTTTCAAAATACAAGTGGGGATTGTTTGGTTTTATGTTCATTTTCAAAAACTCCTAGTTTTGGTCTTTTCCTACTTTGGATAGAAAGAAGATCTCTCTTCTCTTTATAAGAGCTAATCTTGCATTAAGTTGGTATTGATGTGGTACTAGTGAAGCCCTCAGTTACACACAGACCGTCAAACAATTTGGCTTAACCCAAATTTGACATTTTCCTATGAGGCTCTGATATTGGTGAAAAAACTTTAATGCACGTGTTACAAAAGATATACACATGCGCACACCAGGCCAGGCCTAAGCTTGAACTTCTTGTCAAGCAAGAACTATCTTTTTATAAAAAAAATTCTTTTGAGAAAGATTTTGAAATAAAAAAAATATATCAAATGATTTTATATATTTTCTTAAACTAGCTCAAAGATTTTTTTACATCAAGAAGGGAAATGTTTTCTTATTCTCTATCGATTTCAAATGACTTTTATTTTTCCTTGATTCGAGTTCTAAATTTTCTCCCGTAATTTCTCTTTTCGTTCTATAAATATCTCTTGCTTTACAAAATATAGGGAAAAAATGAGCTTTCTTCTCTCTTTTAAATATTGTTTTGTTCCGTGAACAACTAAGTCAAGACATGGGCTAATTCTAGGACGTTCCATCTTAAAGAATACGTGACTATAATTTACTTGCATAATGAGGATAGAGCCACAAAAATGCCTTAAAAAAAGTAACTTACTAACGCCTAACAAAAAGAAACTTAGTCCACCACTTATATCATTTCCATCACTTTTCTATTATGATATTTTGATTGTTTGTTCAAACAATCGATGGTACCCCGTCCAATATATTTTTGTTTCGGTTCCAACACTATCAATATTATTGATTCAAGATAACCTTAGACTTATCAAATGAGATTGAGTTAAATATATGGTCTTTTCTCTTTTAATCCATAGATTCCACAGAAAAAATGAAAAAAAAAATTTCCTATGAATAAAAATGAATTGGTGAGTGATTGATTGTTCCATAAATAGTGAGAGGTGGAAACAGAATTTGCTTAGTTTGATCCATACCTTTCTTTTTTAGTTTTTAGAAAATTAGATTTTGAACATGTACCTCCTAGAATACTATGAGGTTACACTGTTTGTTTTATTTTGACCATAATGGCTCTGTTCGTTTCAATGTTTACATAATTCAATAATCAGTTAATAAAAAGTAAGTAAAATATTTTTTTTAAGTAAAGTATTTAACATCATAAGGTAAAATTATTTTCTTTTAAATAAATTGATAAGTTATTTTCTGCTTTTTTAATAGACGTGTCTTGAGTCTGATCCTTCTCAATTTTTTATATTTTTTAGTGTTGATTTATAAAACTAAGACACATAAGCCAACTGTAGTAACTACTGTTTAAGATAGCTTTTCTTAAGGCTTTTTTATGTGGCCTTTTTTTAATGATTTTTTTTACGTTAGTTCAAATAATGATACTTTTTAGATTTTTCTCATTATGAGAAACTAGAAAAATAAAGTAATGACAAAAAAATAAAAATAAAAAGATCATATAAGACGAAAAAACTTTAAAAAGTCACTTTAAGGCTTTTTTTTATTGATAGAAATTTTTACGTTAGTTCAAATAATGATACTTCTTAAATTTTTCTCGTTAAGAAAAACAAAAAAAGTAAAAAAAATAATGACCAAAAATAAAAAAAAATCATATAAGACTAAAAGAAGCGTAAAAAGCCACTTTAAGTTCTTTTTCATTTTTTGTGTACTTTTTTTTTACTCTAGCCAAAGCAATTGTACTTTTAGATTTATTTGTTCTGAGTTGAAAAATTAAAAAATCTCGACCAAAAAAATAAAAATAAATTCAAAAAAAGTGAAAAAAGTCAAAAAAGCCACAAGAAAAGCTATCACAAACAGTAACAAAGCTCCAAAAAACATCCGACAAGATCTATATATTTTCCGTAACTTTGTTATGAAAAGTATCTTATTTCAATCCATTTATTTTGAAAATATTTTTAATGTGTCAACCAAACATTAAAAAATAAAAATTAAAAAAATACTTTTTTAATAAATATATTTTACATAAAAATATTTTACTTTTTTTTTTTTACATTGAAATCAATGGAGCCTAAGTCACCTCCTCTACTCGAAACTGGTGATCAGTTCCATTTGGTTGTTGGAATTGTCCACATAATGGATAGTTCGTCTCTATGAAGAATGTTTTGATGCATTTGTGTAACGAATCACCGGCGTTGGCGTTGCCGTCCTCCTTGTCTTTTTCGTTAATTTCGTCGGCGCCTACCAAAATGAACAGTGCCTCTTTGTCGTTTTCGTTGGTGCATCGTCATCTTTGTCAACGCTTCGTCATCTGCGTCGACGCTCGTTGTCTTTCTCGTCTTCACCTTCGTCACTCGTCAATGTCTATGGATCCTTCTTCATTCTCGACCACGCCTTCCGTAAGTACCGACTTAATAGATTCTCAACATAGCTAAGAAACCAGAGAAAGATCAATTCGTGAGGACAAAACAAATAAATTTATTAATAATACATCAGATTTTTTTTTACTGATATATTTATTAGTTATTATTCTGCAACACAATTGTTAAGATATCGCAGCATATATGTAACTTAAAAATATATCAATTACTACTCCGCAACATAGTTGTTACGATATTGATGTATAAATATAACTGATAAATGTATTAATTAGATACATAATTTTAATTTGTCTATGACTGATAAATGTATTAATTAAAACATATGGAAAATAAAGGTATTTTCTAACGAGAAATTTTATACTAATTTGTTTGTAAAATTTGAAGAAAAGACGTACAATTAATCAGTTGTGAAATAATTTTGACTTTATAATTTTCACTATTAATTTTCTGTTAAACTGTATAAAAGTAATATAAGGGTTTCGAGTTAGGGTTCCTTGCAAATATTATGAAAAAGGATTTTTTGACGCGATTTTTTTATTCTGATTTAAAAAGTTTTTTTGGGTGAGATTTTTTTATTTCCGTTTAAAAAGAGATTTGATCAATCACGCTTGAAATCTTTTAAATATGTAATTTCAGGGTATTTTTAGTAAATATTAATATTTTGGGACTATTGTTTTTTTAAAGTTAGATAGAAACAATTCTTAAATATCAACTGAATATTTGAACTTCTGTCAAAATTTTTCAATATTTATTTACCTATTATCGATTAAAAGATAATAATAAAAAGATAAATGTTTTATAAACCGGTAATCAAAAAATATTTCCTGTCTAAGATCATTCTTTTTTAAGTAATTACTTACTTTATGATTGACCAAAAAGGGTGTCTAAATCCTCCTTATTTTATACCTTTGCTCCGGAATCTTGAAATTTTATTTTTAGAATTTCTCAATATTATTCTAAAATTAAATTGGGGATCGATTTTTTTTTTTTTGGTAGTAGGTATCATGTTTTTTTCTTAAAACCAAACATTTTTCCGAAATTCCAAAAATAGGATATATACACCTAAAAGGTAAAGATATAGGCCTCGTTTGGCAATTAGCTTTAAGCTGGCTTTTTGTCTTTTTGTTTAAAAGCCCAAAAATATCAAAAAATCTCTTTTTTTAACTCAAACCTTTTAGCTTTTTTGTTTTTTATATTAAATTTTTATATATTTTTTAAAATATCATAACATTTATTATACACATCTATTTTTTAAAAAAATTATATTTTTAAAATTTTTTTGTTAAAATATATCAAACAAGATCAATATTAAATATAAAATATCTAAAAATAAATTTTAAAAAATTATATCAACATTTATGCATATCTTTTTGTCTTTTAATTTAAGATTACTTTAAGCTTTTGGTTTAAAAGCCACTCCAAACCCCTACCAAATGAATTTTTTTTTTAATTTAAAATGACTTAAAGTTAAAAAATCTAAAAAAATAAGGGCAATAAAGTAAAAAGGTGATTTAATCTTATAACAATTGTTTAACTATAAACATGGGATGGGATTATGATTTTTGGAGTATTAGTCCTTGCTTGGGATTTTTTAAAAATTTGGCTTTTAAAAAATTTAAGTTTACAAAAAAAATTAAAAAAAAGCTAAGAATATTTAGGATAATTTTTTTTCATTAGTTTTTTTATATTTATTAAAATATCTAATATAGTTTTATTTTTTTCTTAAGTTCTAGTCTTTAAGATATTGAGATGACTTTTTTTTACTGTTAAGAGTATAATTAATTTTTTTTATTAAGAATATTATAGTCATTTAACTCAACGAAAAAGTTAGTATTTTCGTGATGTGTATAAGTACTTTTTAAAAAAATAATAAAAAATTAGTTATTTTTTAGAGAAATCAAACAATATAACATAAAAATTAACATTTTTATAAAAATTAACTTTTAAATAGCCCAAACAGAAAGGTCCTGATTGGCAACTTTGGTTTTTTTTGACTTTTTGGTTCAAAAAGCCAAAAAGCCAAGGTTACCCATTTGGCAAAAAAGAAAAAAAATTAAAAAGTTAAAAAATCAAATCAAAATACAAATTCTTAAAATGTTTTATTTAAACTCCTACCACTTTTAAAATACAATAATACATATTGTTCATAATTTATTTACTACCACTACAAACTATCTATAATTGCTAATATCAAATATATAGAAGAGGAAAATTGTCCACTTCAAATAAAAAGTAAAAAATTAAGTTAGATTTTTAGCTAAATAACTAATTTTAAAAAAACTAGTTTAAAAGCTAAATTACAAAATAATTTATTTTAAACTCAATCTAACTTTTTAACTAAAAATACAAAAAAATAAAAAAACTAACTTTTAAATTAGTTGCCAATTGCCTTAGTCCCAACTTTAAATGTTCCCAAAAAATAATTTCAATTGAATTGTATGTCCCATGAAAATGGTCTCACAGCCAAACCGGGCCCTAATGTGAGTTTGGAACTTGGGAAAATCTGCCAACCATAAAAAGTGTGTGGGGCAATTTCTTTTTCTTATGCTTGTATTTGGATTAATTTTTTTGTTTTTGTTTTTGGCTTTTTGAAATTTTTATAAAAAAATAAATATAAAAAAATATAAAAAAAGTCAACTTAAGTCAAATAAATAGACTTTTTTAAAGGCTTTTAAACAAATATATAAAAAGTAAAATTGTAGTGTATACGGTCTGTTTTTTAACATTTTTAGTAAAAAAATTAAATTGAATTTAAAGTAGATTATTTGGTACCTTAACTTTTAAGCTAATTTTTTTAAAGTTGATTGTTTAAGTAAAAAGTTAACTTTTTTTATTTTTTGTTCAAAGTGAATAATTTTACCGTTCTATATATTTGTTATTAACAATTATATGTAATTGATAATGATAGTAAATAAATTATGAATAAGAGAAATTAATATATTTTAAAAATAATAAAAATTTAAATAAAATATTTTAAGAGTTTATATTTAGCTTTTTTTGCCCGCGTCCATGCCCGGTTCTTGTTTATCCTGGATGATTGTCCTGGTGATTTGTGAATTAAAATTTGGCTTTCTAAAAAATTTTGCTTCTCTACCATCCATGGGATGGATTGTATGATACAGTAGAGGCCAATGGGGCTCATTTTAATTCTATTTTGATTATTTAAATTATTTTTTTATTATTTTTAATGTGTAGATTAGCAATGTAAAAAATAAATTAATCCAATATACTTAAATACTTGAAAAAATCAAATTTATCGTTAAAAATACTACAAATATTTATTATACAATATTGAACCTTTGATGTGATATTTATGTAAGTGCTAAAAATTTCATTGAAATAAAATAATTTTGGCTTTTTATTTTGTTATCTCCCCTCTCTGATATTCTTTTTTGCAAAAAAAGTAAAAAAAAATATTAATTTTTATTAATTTTTCTTTAACTAATCTAATACAAAAATAATATAGTTTTACTTTCGTTATTTTTTTTAATTTTTTTACATCTATAAATTAAAAAATTAATAAAATTATTTTTTTAATTAAATGTCTTAGAATTGACTAATTAACTAATTATTAAACTATTAATATTATTTTTTGTTTCACAGTTAAATTCTTAGAATTACATATATATATATATATATATAACAAGATAAAATTTTTAATGTGACATTATTATACGTGCAAAAAATTTAACCATTGAAATAAAATAAATAAATTTGTTTTTTTTTACTATTTTTTTTTATCATTCACCTTTACAAATCAACAAACTAATAAAATTGTATTTTTAATTGAGTGACTTAAAATTGATTAATTAATTAAATATTACATTATTAATGAGTGAGTAAATTTGATGTGACTTTTATATGGTAATTTAGTTGTGGATAGAGTCTTAAGCAATCAACGACTTTGATTGTATTTGTATTAAAAAAAATACTTTATGCATTTCAAATCGGAGAAAAAAGTTATTTATATAGTTGTGTAATCACAATAAAACATTTTTTTATGATATTATTTGAATTTTTCTCGATGCTATTGGCTTTGTAATTTGTTGTTTTGCTTAATTTTTTTTTTCTCTTTATTAATATCAAAATTAATTGAGATAACAATTTTTTTATATTCACATCCACTAGCTACAAATTCGAACATACTCCTTTAACATGGTGGGTTATACACAATTATAAAAATTACTCCACGAGAAATGGGTGCTTGCAAATCTGTCCCCCTGGCATTTTCCATTATTTTTTCATTCTAATTCCTCAATTAATATTTCTAAGTTTGGGAAACAACTGTTTTTCAAATAAAAATACTAATAAGTACTCATAAATTAAACCTATAATTTTATTCATAATTTAAAATAAATAATTAAAATTTAATTATATAAATTACACATTCAAGTAAATTTTAACAATTTATTTAAATTTACATAAAACTATGTGTAAATTTTATCGATGCCTATTATTACTATTTTTGAAAACAATTCATCAAAATGATCAAAAACAAATATCAGATACCCACCAGACCACCCTTTTAGCGAAAAAAGATCTCAAATGGCCGTTGACGGTGCTGGAGAAGCGTCAACTGAGACTTCTCCGGCTTACGACCGGTTCCGCGACCTAAAGGCCTTCGACGATTCGAAAGCCGGCGTCAAAGGCCTCGTCGATGCCGGAATCGAAAAGATTCCCCGAATATTCGTCCGACCCCCGGACGAACTTGCGACCGCCTACCCAATCTCCGACACCCACCTTGCAATTCCGGTCATAGACTTCGGATTAATTTCCGACCGGCGGTCCACAGTCGTCGATGGAGTCCGCTGGGCTTCCGAGACTCTGGGGTTCTTCCAGGTGGTGAACCACCCGATACAGACGAGCGTGTTGGAGGGGATGTTGACGGCGGCGCGTGGATTCCACGAACTGCCCAAGGAGGTGAAGATAGAGTTTTACACGCGTGAGCGGGAGAGGAGAGTGAAGTTTGTGAGTAACTTCGATTTGTATCAGTCACGGTCTGCTAATTGGAGGGATACTTTGTTCTGTGTTATGGGTCCGGATCCTCTCAACCCAGAAGAGTTGCCGGAGATCTGCAGGTATGTATCAATCAGGACTATCAATATGCACCAAGTGAATATCAACCATTAATTTTGAATTTCGAGTAAATTTTTTGGTAAGTTATGTCGTATTAGTGTATATGCAATCCAAAAATGCTCAAGTGTTTATGTTACCTAAATTTCTAGCTTCTAATTATGCAATAAGTGTGTATTCAAACAAATTTGCTTATAACTTTATGCATATAGTTCTTATTTTAAATTAACAAATATAAATTCTACCACTTCGTTGAAGTTATAATCACCAATAGTTCTACAATCCCAGAATTAAATCCCAAAATTTAACCCAGAAAGCACAGCTGGCATCCTACTCACATGTACATGTGGATCCTGCCTAATAACAAATTCCTCCCTTCTCATTTACTTCCCCCCTCTCTCTCCTCTCTCTTCCTCATTCGTCTCTCTCTCCTCCTTGCCTCTCTCTCTCTCTCTCTCTCTCTCTCTCCAATACATTAGCACACAATTTTATCTCTTAGGCTAGGGGCTGATTGGATTTTTTAGTTTTGGAAATAAAAACACAAAAAAATTATATAATTTGTTTGATAAAAAAATAAAAAAATTTAAGGTTTAGTATAATAATTTATATCATAAAAATATTTATTGAATCTAATAAATAATATTTTTTAAACTTTGTCAATAGAAATTATTTTTAAATATCATATATAATTGTATATATTATAATATTTTTTTAAAAATAAATTTTGGATTCTATCGAAGTCGAAGTGACGATTACTTAGTTAGCCTATGATTGTAAATATTGTGTCATATCACCCGACACAATATCACCCGAAACACGTCAATACGTACTAGTTTGTAGTAAAATCGATATGATAATTATTTAATTTCGTACTGTACCAACAAGTATCAAACAATATCGAATACATATAGATTTTATAATTAATTTTATCTCTTGTTTTTTTTTATTCACTTATTCAAATTCCATATATATTATAAAACGAGACCTAGAATTAGTCTATATTAATTCATTATAAAATATATTAAATATTGAATTTATATCACTTTTAAGTTAGCTATGTCATTATATTATTTGAAATAATAAAAGTAAGCATTAACTTAGCCTACTTAATTAAAAATATTTTGTTAGATAAATATTTATATTATGCACTAAATTATTTATTATTAAATAATATTAGTTAAATATGTATATATTTTTATAGTGATAAATTCAAAAATGGTATCCAGTATTTTACAAATATTAATACATAATGTACTCAAAAAAATCGAAACTCTTTTAAATATGATATTCGAAACATTGAGTTAGATTCCAATTGGTAATTAGCTTAAAAACTAGTATTTTTTGCCTTTTGTGTTTTTATATAAAAAGCTAAATGTGATTCAAATTAAATTGCTTAGTAAATTAACTTTGAAGTTACCTTTTTTAAGTTAGTTGTTTAGGTAAAAGTTAATTTTTACTTTTTGTTCAAATTGAATAGTTTTGTCTTTTTATATAATTGAAAATAATAATTATTTGTAGTTGGTAGTAGTAATGGTAATAAATAAGTTATGAATAAAGAATATCATGATCTTTTAAAAATAGTGAGGTGTAAATAGAATATTTTAAAAATTAGTATTTTAATTTGATTTTTTAGTTTTTAAAAGTTTTTATTTTTTTATCAAACGAATTATATAATGTTTTTGAGTTTTTATCCTAAAAGCTAAAAAATCCAATCAATCCCTTAGCCTAAGAGATAAAATACTGTGCTAATATATTGGAGAGTGGGAGAGAGAGGCAGGGAGGAGAGAGACGAATGAGAAAGAGAGAGGAGAGAGAGGGGGGAAGTAAATGAGTAGAGAGAGATTTGTTACTAGGCCGGACCCATAAGTGAGTAAGATGTCAACTGTGTTTTCTGGGTTAAATTCTGGGATATAACTTATAAGGGGTCTCAATTGTCAACTAGCTTAAAAGTTAGTTTTTTTTTTTGTTCTTTTGCGTTTTTAGTCAAAAAGCTAAATTATGTTCAAAGTAGATTGTTTGGTAACTTAGTTTTTAAATAATTTTTTTGAAGTTGGTTGTTTTGGTAAATGCTAACTTTTTTGCTTTTTGTTTAAACTGGACAATTTTACTATTTTATATATTTGATATTAATAATTATATGTAGTTAGTAGTTATAGTAAATAAGTTATGAAT
>JAULJZ010139146.1:0-10657 GCA_032270985.1 Heliamphora pulchella | reverse complement strand
AGTTCATCATTAATACTCTTCATTTATTGTAATCAAGGGTGAGTTACCATTTATCCTTTGAGTGAGTGAGTGAGTGAGTGAATATCATCAAAAAAGAGTTCAAGAGAGATTAGAAGAAAACAGGAGTTTGTTTTCATATGATATATTCTTGAAACTAAAATAAACTTGTGAATGTACTCGTAAACATTCAGATCATTCAAGCGAAGTATTGAAGATTGTAAAGGCTTGGAATACGCTCGTGAAGTATTCTGTATAGTGGAAATACTCAAGAGATATCTTGAGGAGTGGATGTAGATTAGGATAAAGCCGAACCACTATAAATTTTTGGTGTTTGGTTCTATCTCTCATATTTTAATATTTGAATTGATTTCATATTTACTTATCTTGCCTTATTGTAATATTAAAAGATTTATGAAAAATTATTTTTTTAGGACCCAATTCATCATCCCTCTTCGATTGTCTAGAACTAACAAAACTAAAAATAAATAAAATAAAATAAGTAAATAAATAAATATCTCAAACCTCTTAGTTTGTTCAAGTTTAACTTGTCTTTAAAAAATTCAACAAAATTGAGTGTTAAGATTTTGGCCCTGTTTGGGTAACTTGCTTATTGATTTATTTAGTTTATAAATAACTAAAAAAGTAATTTCGTTTGATTTGCCAAATAAGTAAAATTTAAGCCAATAAGCCAAATAAGCAATCTTTAAGCAAGATTTAAGTAAAACATTGTTACTTATTTAAGCAAATAAATAAAAATAAGCAAAATAAGCAAAAATAAATAAATAAGCAAATAAGCTATTTAAAAGTGAAGACAGCCAAATAAACTTGTAGCAGCTGGCATTTTTTTTGCTTTCTCTCTCTACCCTAACCTCCCCTCCCCTCTGGTTTTGGACAGTTTTGGTGGTTTCCGTTAAAGTAGTAACGAAAATTTAACAGTTAGACTAATTTAATACAAAAACTAAATCTAAGAGGAAATTAGTGACATTTCACAATCCATAAGGGAGTTGGTTGATGTTTTCGTGAATTTCAAGAGAGGACAGTGTAATTTACCATAATTTAAAAGTTAAAAGTAAAATGTTAGAGCATATTAAATATTTTAATAAAAAGTCAAAAAAGTACATATAATTTAAACTTTTTTTCTTTCTTTTTTTTTATAAAAGAAAACCAATACATGTAAAAATGTAATTATTTTAAACACTTCAAACAACACCTACAACTTAATTGGTTTATGTTTACTTCCCAAGTTGGTCCATTTTGGCATCCTTCCAATGGAGGTGGGGACGGTGCTGTGCTTAAAAGGCAGCACCGCCGTATTGTGTCTTGTTTAGATTATTTGGTTAATAAAATTTTATGATCAAATTCGTTTATCACGTAGAACTTATCGAATTTGTTTAATATGTAGAATTTTAGATTCATCCGATACCCGTAACTAAGTAATTGAATAAGATCTCCTAATATTGTTTTATAAATAAATAAATAAAAATTATAATTTTTAAAAATATTGTTAAACAAATATTACTCAATCACTTAGTTACAAGTATTAGACGAATCTAAAATTTTACATGTTAAGTAAACTCGACAAGTTCTATATAATAAATAAATTCGAACATAAATATTTATTCACCAAATAAATACAAACAAGGCGCAACACGACAGTACTACCATTTTAAGCGCAGCGTCGTTCCCTTCGAATAGGGAAGATTATAGTAGTTAATTAAATTGTAAGTCTTGTGGTTAGAGGAAAACTTCTCTTTTATGTCTGTAGAACAAGTTTAATTGATAGAATTAACACTTCATTTGTTTTATCGTAAAATACTTTTCAATAAATTATTTAATTTATTTTTTATTTTTAATTTGATAAAAAATAATGTAAAATATTTTTACATCACATAACCAAAATTAATTTGCATAAAAGTATCATCTTTGGATTTAGCAAAACTGTGATGATAGCAACTACACATGGTGACGACAGTAGTGGTGGCGGAGTCAATGCACCTCCAAAGAAGGCACGTGTTTCCTCTTACTTTTTGGTACGTACACTATTATCTATAAAAAAATAAAATTATGTATATTTATTTATAAAATTTATTTAGTGGCTTTCCTAAGTATAAAACTATTATATTATTTTAAGTTTTTATAGAAATATTTATAACTAAGGGTCTTGAAATTGCAATTTTTGAAATATAACCGTTTTAAAATTTTTATTTGGTTAGGACTTTTGTTCAATTTTTCTAACTACATATTTTATTTATTTTCTATTCAAAAGAAAAGTTTTAATATACAATATAAAATCATTTGTTATTGGAATACTATATAAATATTATAATATTTTTAAAAAAATTATAATATTTTAGTTAGTTTGATTAATATGCTTTTTATCCAAAATAAATAAATATAAAAGTATACAAAATTTTGTAAAATATAAGATTACAAATTTTTATACTTATTAATAATTGTTTAAGTTTTAGCAATATTCTATTTTTATTGATTAGAAAAAATTAAGATTTTAACCTCGACAGTGGTACGTAGCAGTGGTGGTGGTGAAGGTGGCGGCATAAGCAATATAATATAGTGCTCAAAGACTACCGAATAATTACTCGAAGTTGTGAGTTGAGTTTTGTCGAAGAAGGAAGCAACAAAGTGTTCCTCTTCACACACGTTTCGACCTTCTAAATAATGCAATATGATGGTGGTATTTGGTATTACTAAAATTACTAACTAATAGATTATAAATTGTAGTAAAAGTTGTAAATCTTTAGTAAAGATCGTAACTTGTAATTGAAATAAAAGAAAAAATAGTTATAAATTGTAACAGAAGTTGTAGGTGTTTCTGTGCTTGAAAAAATTTGTTGACTTAATTAAAATTAGTAGCAGGAAACCAAAAAAACAATTAACAATAACTTTGTCAAACATTCCCCATATATGCAAATTAAAATTTTCTTTTCCGTAATTTCACATAACCCCAAGATTTTGAGAAGAAAAAAAAGGGTGATTTTACACTTTTTTTTAATGTAAATTTCCTTTTTTTTGTTTTTATTAGATAAAATTACAAAAATTATCTTGTATATTAAAAATTAAGTAAGGAGTTCAAGGTGAAACCAGTAAATCGGTTCAAATTTATCAAACTGTATAGTTTAATTCAATTTTCTTTTTTGTTGGCGGTTTGTTTTTTATTTTAAATTATTAAAAATTGTTTATAGTGGTACAGTTTATGAATTAAATTTCTAGATAACCATATGAAATCAAACCAAACCGTTTATTAATTTTATTATATTTTTATTTTATTATGTATTATATATAAAGAAAAAAAATCTCAAAATATTAATTATTTTCTCTTGCCTCTTATCTTTTTCCTTATTTTACTTATATTTAATTCATTTTTTATAATATTGTAATATTATATAATTTATATAGCTATTAATAATTAATAAAAAAATAATAAAATTTAAAAGGATGAAGTATAATGCATAATTTATTGATACAATAATATTATTTGTAATCTTCTAAAAGTAGAAATAAAAGAAAATATAAAATAAAACAAAAAATAAAATAAAAAATAGAAAAAATGAATAGAGAAATAAAAAAAATAAAAATAGAAAAAATGAATAGAGAAATAAAATAAATAAATATATAATTCTTAAACATAAAATAGATATTGAAAATTAGTCTCAGAATCGTAATTTCAACTTGGAACCAAACTATTTTTTATTAGTTTGGCCTGGTTTGGTTCTATAGCACACACAGTCGGTATACAAGCTTTTTTTTTTACTTAAAGTCAAAAAATTAGAAAGCCTCGTTTGGCAATTCAAAGGCTTTTAGCTTTTTAATCTTTTTTGTTTTTTACATAATTTTTTTCATATCTTTTTGAAAATATCATAACTTTTATTATACACATCTATTTTTTTATAAAAATTTTATTGTTAAAATCTACTCGTCAAAATCTATCAAACAAGATCTATATTGAATAAAAAATTATCTAAATATAAATTTTTTAAAATTATATCAACTTTAAGTCAAGTTTCTTGCCTTTTGGCTTAAAACCATTTTAAGCTAAGTTTTTTGAGTTATTGCCTTTGGCTTAAAATCACCCCTACGATTCACCAAATAAATTTTTTGCTTATTTGACTTAAATCAACTTTAAATAAAAAGTCTCGCTTAAAGTTAGGTTGCCAAACAAGACCTTAATGTGTCAAGAGCAACTTTTTATTTTCATACGGTATACATAGGTTTCATTCGTTTCAACGTAAAATATTTTATAATTTATTTATTTTTCATTGTTCAGTTAACAAAAAGTAAGTAAAATAATAAATATTTTTACATCATAAGATGAAATTATTTTCTTTTAAATAAAATGATAAGTTATTTTTCATTTTTTTATAATACATGTCTCGAGTTTGATTTTTTTTTAGATTTCTAAACTTTTATATCGATTTCTAAAATAAAGAAACATAAGCCAACAACGGAGGTAACTATTATTTGTAATAACTTTTTTTAATGCTTTTTTATATGACTTTTTTTGATTTTAGTAAAATTTTTCTACATTAGTTTAAATAATGATAAATTTTATATTTTTCTCATTATGAGAACTAAAAAAAGTAAAAAAAAAATCAGAATGCTTTTTAAAGCATTTTTTTGTCCTTAATAAGCGTTTTTCAACTCTAATCAAAACGGTTAAACTTTTAGGTTCGTTTTATCATAATCAAGTGGAAAGGTAAAAAATCTGTAAAAAAAATAAAACAAAATTTAGAAAAGACAAAAAAAACTAATAATAAAAAGTTATAGGAAAAGTTATTCCAAATAGTAATGAAGCCTTTGGAGGCATAAGACCAAATTTAGATATTTTCTATAATTTTGTTGTCAAAAATATTTTGTTTTAATCCAACACAAAAAAAAAAAATCTGAAATTATTTTTAATGTGTTAACCGAACACTAAAAAACAAAAGTAGAAAAATAGTTTTTTTTTATAAAAATATTTTATTAAAAAAATATTTTATGTTAAAACGAACGGAAACTTAGATTCACAAATTTTTTCAGGAAGTTCATGAATAGATCTAATTTTTATTAAAAAAGTTTAAAATGATATAATTTTTATTTTTCAATTTTAATTCATATAATCAATATATTGTTACAACACATTAAACTTTATTACACAAGATCTGTATTTAATATAAAGAATTTAAAAGATAGTAGAAAATAGAATTTCACCATAGTTTATCTCTATAATTGAAATCATTTAAAAATTATCAAATTAATTTCGCATGTTCTTAAATGTATACATTACATGCGAATAAACTAATTTTAAAATTCTCACTTACCTTTAATAGATAAATATATTAAATTTACATAATTAAATTTAACAAAAACATTTGAGTAATCAAAATATTCAGAAAATATCAAATTAATTCTACATATTCCAAAGCATGTAGATAAATTAATTCTAGAATAATTTATTAGTTATGGATAAATGATGTTTTATAATTTTTTAAATGTTGATACAGTGATTGCGTGTGTGATAATTTTTTTTAATTTACTTACTACTATCGAATAATTTAGTTTCAAATTGGGTTAAACAGTATATGCTCAATCCAGAGAGGAAGCTCAATTGGTCTGGTCTTGAATTTGCTCTCCAACGGTTATTAATTCGAATTCTCTTAGGGCCATTAAAAATTTGCTAAGTTGTTAATCCAGACACACAATTATTCAATATATATATATATATATATATATATAACAAGTATAATTAGAACATCAATGTATTCTAGACTTAATAAAATTATACAGATCATTATTATTAGCATGAAATACACTTATACTCCCTATATTATAACAAAATCACACTGTATTCCACCTTATTATCGGAAATATTATTGTGCTCCCCTGCCAAATAACGCCGTTAGCTAATAATGACCATTTACCATTTTACCCACATAATTTCAAGTAACGAAAAGGTAAAAATATAAAATGCCTACTGTACCCTTCACACTAGTGGCGACTCTAAGAATTTTTGTTAATGGGGTCATGTTGAATTGATCATCTGTTGTTCGTACAATATAAACTAAATTAAACATATCAACTAACAAGTAAAATATACTTTTCATATATTCTTTCCGTTCTTTTGACTAAAAATATACAAATACATAAACCTCTATAATTGTATTTGACGAGGTTTCATGTTTGAAAATCGTTGCATAATAGCCTCGTTATCAATAGTATCAAAAATATCATTTTCAATATATGTAACCAAGCAATCATTGAGCCACTAATCCCCTATTCGATTGCGCAACCGACTCTTTACATATTTCATAACCGAAAAAGCTCTTTCTATTGTTGTAGTAGCGCTTGGCAAAAGCAATGCAAGCTTTACAAGAAAATATACCAGTAGATATATTATATCTCTCTTTGTTTCCACAAGCTTTCTAGCAAAGTCACAAATTCTTTTTTATTCCATAAAGCCACTGTTGGTGCTCACATCGATAAGTACTGTTGTGATCTCCAATATGATCTATGAGCCTATCTTTTTTTATTCCAAGCCAGTAATCCCTCTTCCACAAAAGCATCTCCTCCTCCTTGGTGATTGATATCAGACTTAAATAGATAACAACATAAACAAAATACAGCATCCTTCTCAATATTATATTCCAACAAATTTTTATATTCTTTAAACCACGAAAGATTAAATCGGCGAGAGAATCCACCAATGTCATTTTGAGGAAAGTTATTACTAATAAGTTGACAAAGACTTTTTTGTAAATAATATGTTCTTATTGCATCTTGATCATTAGGATGATAAGTTGATATTCTCTTTCCGAGGCCTGGGTCCGAAGGAAGCTCACTCAAATCAACACGACTTTGCTTAGGAGTATTAAAAGCTGAATCTTGTAGTGTCATTGATTTTCTTTTAAAAAATCTATCAATATTGTCTGAAGCCAAGAAAAATAATAATAAAAGAATGAACAAATGTTTTCCTCAATTAACACAGATTTCAAACAGCAAATGTTAATATACATATTCATATTTATAATGACAAGATTTCATACAATAAATGTCAATGTACATATTCATATTCAATGTACATAGTTAAATACAGATTTCTACAATCAAAAAATATTTTTCTCAATTTGTCCATATTCATACAGCATTTTTTTCCCAATTTGTTGATTTAGTTATTTCCACAGCAATTTATTCATATTCATAAATTTTAAATCTCTACAATGTCAATATACAATCTCACCAAATGGCCAATATAAAGTAAAAATGTAGAAATTTAAAATTTTTTCCCAAATTAAAAATCATAAACCCTAGATTTCTATTCATAATTAACAATTCTTTGCTTTGTTTCACTTAAACATTAGAGAAATGAACATGAGAATCATAGTAAACCAAGTGAACACCGTGCTTGCAATTAATATGAACCTAACAACTCATTCACCACAGAAATTATGTTCTATAGCGACGGTTATTATCGTCACTATAGAGGTCTAAAACCGCTGCTAAATATCCCAGCTGTCTATGCCAGCGGTTCAAAAACCGTCGCCCAAACCGTTAGGAGATACCCGTCAGTGTAGGTGTTTAGCGACGGTTTTTGAAGTCGCTGGTATGGCAATTTTTTTCCCAGCGGTGGATGTTCCAGCGGTTACGGTGCCAGGGGAAAAGGCCACGCTGACACTTTAGTAATACTCTGTAGCGACGGATTTAAGCGTTGCTATTTCCACCACAAAAACCAAACCACTGCTATATCCTATCCTTTAGCGACGCTTTTAACTGCTAGGTAAAAGCCTTTAAACACTCTATTAGCTACGAATTTTAAACGTTGCTATTTCTACCACAAAAACCAAAACCGCTGCTATAGCCTACCCTTTAGCGGCGCTTTTAACCACCAGGTAAAAATCTTTGAACACTTTATAGCGACTTATTTTATCCGTTGCTATTTCCACCACAAAAAACAAAACCACTGCAATAGCCTACCATTTAGCAGCGTTTTTAATCACTAGGTAAAAACTTTCAATGCTGCTAAATTTTTTTTTAGTGTCACTTTTAGGTGCTACTAATTTTTATTCATATTTCAATTATTGACAAAAATCTTCAGTATTTTTTAAAATTGACACTACAATAACTACTATTACGGCAAAGTACATCTTCTATAATATTAAAATTTTCTAATAACTCAAAATTAAAATGTGAAATCAACAATAATTTCTAACATTCATTACACAAATTTTTTGTAGTTCAAACTCAAAAGTAAATCAAATGGTTCAATAAATTTATCACAACACAATAAGCCAAAATAATATTCTGCCTAACATAAAAGCATAAATACTCCAAATATTATATCTCATTTTGCAAAAATCTCCACGAACTGACTAGCTTGATAGATGCTTCTACATTGTCCTGTTACTTGCAATACAAAATATGTAATATAGTGAGTTACGAATAAAGATGGATGAATGAAGTAAATATTCACAATAAATAAAACATTCAAATTATTCAAACTTAAAAGTAAAAAAAATTAATAAAAATAATGTACCTCGACTGTGACATTCTATTTCATAACTCCCATAAGATGATCTTTGGCATTGTTGTGGAGAAGCCTGATCAAGTGGAACACTAATCTCGTCTTGAATCTAAGTTAGACAATAAGTAACTTACATAAATATACAAAACAAATCTTAGGAAGCTTAAGTGTTGCACACGACACAATCAGATGCATGACACAATCAGATGCAGCTAGAATCACTTCACTAAGGATGCAGCAAAAGCCACAGTGTAATCAGCAGCACCCTTACTTGCCAACCCAACAATGGAAGCAACGGCACGCCAATCAGCAATAGCATCACCAAAAGCAGCATCAGCACCCAACCAACCCTGATACCCATGACAGATCAAATTAAATTGAATAAGAAAATGGCTGGTTTTTGCCCATGACAGATCAACTTTATCTTTGACAGATTCTGTAAGTTTTTCACTTTGGTCCAAACCAAAATTGTTTGTGTGTTCACGGGCGTAATGTGTTTCAGGCCTAACCAAAAGGGGAAACATATAATTACCCCAAAATAAAAACAGTACAGTAAATCCAAAGTGAGAGTCATGCCATACATCTTTAAGACGATGGCATACATAAGTAAAAAGGTATATCTTCTTACATGAGTTATTGAATGTAAAAGTACATGTCGAAGCTCATTTCTGTGGCATATCTAGTGATTTTCCCCTGCATGTTCAGCTCAAAGAACAAAACCCATACGTTTGAACATCTTCACCTATGACTGCATTAACTAATCCATGCAATAAAATGATGGTGTCTAAGAACAGGCAATGTCTTAATGACACAAGAATCAACACACAACAGAGATTCACACCATCTGAACTACTAAATAACATATTTACCACTAAACGAACAGCCGCAAGCAAAATGTCCATTTTGACAATATTTTAGATATTATTTGTAGTTTGATGATATGGTTCTTAAATCATATTATACTTCAGAATTGGTGAGTATTAAAGGGGGGAATTTTTGGGAACACCAAAGGGCATTCAAGAGGAGGGAGTTTGAGAGCAGAAATTAAAAAAAAAAGAGAAATAAAAAAAAGAGAGCAGGGAGCATTCGGAGGAAAAAACACAGAGCAGACAATATTTTGAAAGAGAAAGCTAGGCAAGAAAACAGAGTCAAACACTAATAAGGATTACAACCGAAATAGAGTTTTTGATCAACTAAGATTGCCAACCTAACCTACAACTCCAACACAAACTCTGGCACAAATGGCGAATACCTGACCAAGTCACTGAATCTTAAATAAGAGCGCTATTACTAAATAGTGATTATAAAAGAGTTTGATCAATGAGCATCTGGTTTATTTAGCTTTTTTTAAAAAAATCATTCAGTTATTTTGAAGTTAAATGTGCTTTAATTGCAGTGAATGTTAGGGCCAAGTGTTTGTGTTCTTATTAGACATTGTGACATCTGCATCAAAACGTTCTCCAGCAATTCAATGCCCTTTAGTGGCCCAAAATGATGATTTTTAAAATTCTACCCTCAAAAGTGAAATAATTAATAAGGTCCAGCCAGAGATGAGGGATTCAAGAGGTGTTTCAAAGGTGGGTATCTTAGAAGAAAGCAAACCATGATACCAGTAATTAATGGCTTATTACTTGGTCTACCTGTAGCACAGTACAAGCAGCATTTGCAGCATATTTTAGAGCAAATAACCTGTACACAGCAAAATAGTTTGCATCACATAAAATAGGTCTTGTATTCAACATATTGAGCATACCGATTCCCCTTATAAGTGACAGGGAATCCATATTTCTTCCATGTACTAGAATTAGATCAGCACCCATCATCAAGCTTTAAGTTCCACTCCATAGTACTAATGCTGAAATTTTAGGATCACTTACCAACAAACTTCAAAATAAACGAAACGATGTAAAATATACAAGAAGATAGATCAGTTATATCACCATAAAGCAAAATATTCTTTGGCCAAGTCTTTGAGAGCAAAAATGGCTCCAAGTCTTCAACATATAATGCATACCAATTCCCCCTTAAGTAAAATAGGGAATCCACATTATACGCATTGTTTGTTGGTTTACTGAAACCAGTTTTGTAGATCACCTTGATTGTCAGTTATGTGTGCTTAATGACAACTTGCCCAACCCACGGTAC
>JAULJZ010139135.1:0-10657 GCA_032270985.1 Heliamphora pulchella | reverse complement strand
AATTAATTTTGACCCAATAAACAAACTTAAAAAAAAATAATTTAAAAGTTAATAAACTTTTTTTCTTTTTTTTCTAATATTTTTTGTTGTTTTGATCAGTCTAGATTTTTTAATTTTTTATTTTTTCATAATAAAATAAATCTAACAGCTCACTAATGACAAAAAAAAAATTTTATAAAAATTTTAAACTGGCTTTTTTCTAAAATAAGTAACAAATTTTTTTAAAAAAAGTTTTAGTGAGCTTTTAGGAACAAATCTAAGTATAATTATTTTAATTAAAGTAAAAAATAATTCACTAAAGACAAAAAGCTCTTATAAAAATTTTAAAATGATTTTTTTAAAAATAAGTAACAAAATTGAAAAAAAAATAATATGAAAAGTTTTTTCATATTTTGTATTAATCTTTTAATTTTTAAAAGTATAAGAAAATTTTCAATAAAAAAAAAAAAACCAAAATTCAAGGCTCAAGATTCCATTTCACTACTTTTACCTTCGGTCAAATATTTCGGTAGTATCCTTCGGTCAATACATAGCATCGCTCTTTTTCAAAATGAAATTTAACCCCAAAGCCCACATATGAGTCTCGACCTCCTCCTTCGCTCTTCATATACTTCAAAACTCTGAAGGAACATCAGATCGAATCAAAATCTACGTCCAATTCGACTCCCGAAGGTTTTGAAATCTCGGGCCCTCTTGACTCCACAAATTTCTCCATATGGGTTTGCCCGAAATCGTCGATGTCGCTCGCAATTTCGCCGTCATGGTCAGAGTTCAAGGCCCTGTTAGTCCCTTCCTTCCTCTCTTTCTGCTCCTTGTTTTTTTAATCCCTTCTACCATTTATCTCTTGTTTGGTTGCCGCTGGGTTTGAAATTCCCCATTAATTTCAGGACCCGAAAGGCCTGAAGATGAGAAACCACGCTTTCCATCTGTACAAGTAAGTAGTGTTATACAAATCTGTACAATCTCAAACCTCCTCTGGTAAGATTTTGGGTTTGTTTTTGATTGTGAATTAATTCAAATTTCTGTTCTTTTGTTCTTTATTATATCTAGCTCTGGAAAAACAACTCTTTCAGCCTCCGGGATATTACTGCCTGGGTCTTTTAGTGTTTCTCCATCAACTAAGCAAAATAACGACTGTAAAGATACAGGGGCGCAGCCTGGGTCGGCGTTGGTTGTGACCGTTGCATCTATTATTGAGCCATTTCTGCCACAACAACATAGGGAAAACACGTCTCAGGTTGGAGCTTGTACAGTTGGTTATGTACAGTTGAGGGTGTTTGGCGTAGCTCAAATTATGAACTTGTAAATTATGGCTGAAAAAATATTAATATAACTAGTTATAAATATTTGTTAATGCTGTGAACTTATAGCTTTAATAGAACTAGTGGTTGGCACATGCATGTGTGCGCAAATATAAAATAGTTATAATTTTAAAATTAACTAATGAAGAAAGAATTTGATAGATATTTAGTAGAGAAAGTGAGAGAGAATAAGCAGTTACAGGAAGTTTTTGAGAGAGAGAGAGAGAGAGAGAGAGAGAGAGGGTAATTTAGGAATTATGAAATATCCACACATCATCAAAATAGGGGAACACCAAATGAGTGTTCTCCCTTTATAAGATAGTATAGATATATATTTGTTGATTTAAAGTCAGTAGCTACAGACAAAATGTTTGGATTCTATTAACTTTCAACTTGAATTATAAGCTAAATGCTAATAAATAAGCTCAAATAAACACCCTAATTGTACACAGGGACCGTAGATGAACTTTAATTCTTGCTTCTTAAGCTTCTTTTGAGTTTGTTCTTTTTTAACTACCTGAGTTAGTGTTGATATCTCGCAGGACAAACCGGTGTTGATTCCTGGTGTTCAGATTGATATAATGGTAGAGGTATAATTCCTGCATAAGATTACACAAGATTTTTAGTATAATATACATTTTTTACAAATTCAAACGATGGGTTTACAATTATATGTCGTTTTGGTTTGAAGGAAAAGAAATGGGAGAAATATGACCCTAAAAGATCAGATAAGCAAGTTCCACATTTGTATTCTGCACGACTATTAGCATTGGTAGGCATTTTTTTGGCTCAACTGCTTTTTACATGCTTGAGTACTAATTTTGACATTGTTAGCATAATTCGATGTTTTATTTATATCTTTCTATAGTTCCTGTGGCCATGTTTGTTTTTGCGGGATTGGATTGGATATGATAGGAGCGATAAATAATACATAGGAACCCGTGTTTTTTTTTAATACTATGGAATAATGAATCAGATTATATATACTGTGGATTATTTGTATCATACTTGGTCAAAGTGAGATAAAGTATGGGATAGCGTTGGATAATCATTTTTTGGCTGTTGGATAAAGAGGGAAGGTAATATAGAGGGGGAGACAATAATCCCAGAGGAGGTGGGACAACTTATCCCATGAATACTCCACTATTTTCTTCATATGAGGGATTAATAGTCCAATTCGGTGAACCAAATACGGGATTAACAATTTGGTGACACAAATTCTGAAATGTGAATTTCACATGGGTTTAGTTCAGTCCAGTCCAACCCCTTAGTCTGGCAAAACAAACCTTCTTAGTACTGCAAAACAAACATGGCTTGTGTGAACTAATTTCATGGCATGTCTTTAGAGGAAACTATGATGTTTCCCTTGGCCTTGGGTATTATGATTCTAGTTCACAGAATTGGTCATGATGCCCCATATTGGGTGATTAGTGATCTTGTGCTTAAATATTTGGTTTCCTTTTTCATTATTGCCTAAATTTGTTGTATCTGTAGTTGTTTTATACATGGCAAGTGGCTTTTGACACTACACATGTGATGTATAATACACAGGTTGATGTTCCTGTATCTTCTAGTGCTGTCCAATCACTAATTCAGGCTTCTTCTGGCTCACTCGAGCATGGTTGGGAGGTTGGTTGGTCCTTAGCGTCATATAGTGATGGCTGTCAACCTTTAAACGGTGCTTTACAAACTCAGGTATTTAGTCTCATGCCCTTCACTTCATTTTGAAGTAAATTCGTCTGACCAAGAACAGATTCATGAATGGGAACAAATCACTCTATTTTAAAAGAAAACCGGAAATAAGAAAGTAGCAGACTCTAATGCCATCATCTAAGTATCAATGACTAATGTGCTTATGGGCTTATAGTTATGTAAATTTCTGAAAATCAATGCTTTGGCTGATCGATGCCTGGTTTATTGGTGGTGTTGATTTTTGAGTCGGGTTGGATTATGTGGGATTTGCTATTTTTGTTAAATTTGATCCTTCCAAAAGGAAATATTTACCCGCTGTGTCTTTGAAATTTATGCTCGTTGAGACTGAAATATTTCCTAAGAAGATTGGTTAAGGTAGGTGGAATATCTTCCCCTAAATACGATGCATTCTGTCTTTGTGTGATATTGTTAAGGGTAGACTCGTATACATAGTTATCAAAATTTTATGATTCACAATTTAGTTCACGATTCGATTCACGATTCATGCATAAATCGATAAGAATCTATGAGTGAATCTATGTTGTTGTGATAGAATTGTGATAAATATTACGATTCACGATTCGATTCACTATTTATAATTCATGTAATTCTTAAAATTATCATATCTAACAAAAATCTTGATCTCCTATATACCATTTCTATTTTATTTTGAAAATATTATAATACAACTTGAGTGTTTGTTGTAATTCCTGGGTCTGCGCCACTGCTTGCACTTTAAGTGCGGCTTGGTGTTTGCAAGGGTGACAACAAATGCCAGTTGGACTTGTAACTTTTAAACAACAGATGCAAGGTTTCTAATTAATGCGTCTCTGGAGTCAGGTTTGGAGTCAGGTTGTAGACGGTCATTAACTTTAAGCATTGTAAGAAAGCATCTAGCCAGGTGAAGGTTTACAAGGTGCACCATGAATTGTCAGACTTTCAGCCTGATGCTACGGTTAATATGCCTGCAAACTGTTGAAACTTCCATTTACCACACACAAGGGCATTTCAAAAGCCTTGAAATCAAAAATAAATTTCAAGTGAGTCATGAGTGCGCTAACTTTCATCTGGTTATTTCAGGTTGAGCAATCTTCCACGCAAATGCAGAGACAAATGGTTGGGGGAGTGTCAAGCAACACAAATTTGATGGGCAGGTCTACTGCTAAATTTGCCCTTCTCGGAGTTTCCTCGACAATATCCGAGGTAACCTTCAGCTTTCCGCCTCTCCCTCCCTTCCTCTATCTCACTCTCTCCATATATATAGATATCTATCTGTCTATCTATCTCCCTGCTCTAGCATATGATGTGGTCAATAGTATGCAACATGGATAAAAGATGTGCATATTCAGGAGAATGAGATTGACAACTCAAGGAATTTCTATTTAGGGTCTGCCAAATCTAAACACATCACCCTCAAGCAAGATGGGAGATCTTCTTATGGCAATGGGATCCCCTTTTGGCGCCTTGTCTCCGGTTCACTTCTTTAACAGGTAGTGTTTCTCACACAATGATTTATTTTGTGTTTCGGTATCTGTATCTTTCTTGGAAGGACTACATTTTCTCCATGTTGCACAATGCATTGTAACATAAAGTAAATTGAGGTAAGGAGAAGTAACTAAGTCACACTACACTCGATCATTTTAAGCTTTAATAACAGTTGGTTGTTGCGTGTATATGGAAAGAAATCACTACATGACCCCTCCTAAGAGCTCCATGACATACTCCTATGAGTGAGCCGTCTCATCTCCCTCGCCTCCTACGAGCAAGCCGTTGCCTTACTCGAGGGATCTATCTTAGGTCTCCTCATCCCCTGCAAGTGAATTATCATAGCTCTCTTGTTGTCTAGCGAGCAAGTCACATTGTTTCCTTGACGTTCTATGGACTTACTTTCGGATTACGACCCTAGTCTAATTGGGGTCTCGTAGCCTACCCCAAGCGTGAACTTGGCCCATAATGCCCTCAGTTCATTGGTCTGTCAAAGTATTAGAGAGCGAGCCAAGCACTAAGTAAACCGAGCTTCCCTCACCGACAATGCAACTCCTGTCTCCTTTAAAATTATGGATATGCGAATAAGTGCTTCAATTTCTTTCCGCAGTGAATGTAGTGATAGATTGTGCCAAAATCTTTTGTGCAACTTCTGCTAACTCTAGTATTTCTAATCCATATGTTGCCCACCATTTTGTAGCATCCATGGTAGAAATATCATTTAAGGCAGCAGCAGTAGAAAAAAGCCTTTACGCATGTGAAAATTTATAAATTGCTTGCTTAACAGTCTTGCTTCCTCAGAATCTAATGCAATTTTTTCAACTGCTTTTAAGACCCCAACAACTACTTCTTTGTCTTCATTAGGCCTCTTTCTATGGATTCCACTAGGGGCATACATAAATAGAATCATAAAATTGGGGTGACATAGCAAATCCAAGTCAATGCATAGGAGCATTGATTCTTTCCCATCTACCAGGCACTGTGGCTTCAATTTGTGTAAATCCATCTTCGCACTTGCTATTTTTCAGAACATCTTTAATTTCTCCAAGCATATTATTCATCCCCTTATATATTTCACCCATAATTGGAGCATCTTTATCACAAGACCTAATTAACTTATAAATTGTCTTTGTGATAGGTAGGATGTTATGCACCCCATCCCAATAATCATCACTCCCTATGGATCCAGTAATCAAAGCATCAATTGCTTTTGAATTTTCGTCACCAATTTTCATCAATTCCTTTCACGAATTCGAAACCATTATAGTTGCCAAGGCCTCTCTCATATCAACACGTCTTTTTAATATAATATAATGTGAAGGGAATCTTGTTTTAGCTACCTTTAAAAGTTTTAACTTGAGGTTTACTCTAAAAATTGTCAATGCATGTTAATAATTAATAAAGTACTTAGACGATTTTCCCCTCGATATGTATCTTTAAACTAATAAAAAGCTTGTGCCAAATTTTTAAATATCAAATTCAACGTGTACACCACACAAGTAGACCAAAAAACATGGGGATGTACTGTTTCAATTTCTTTTCCAGCTAGCTTGCAATTTGCCACATTGTCAGCCACAACCTGGATGACATTAGAAGGACCCACCTTATCAATTGCTTGCAATAACAACTTTGCAATATTAATTCCTGATTTCTCAACTCCAGACTAATCTTTAACATATAAGAACATAGCACCATGACTATTTAATGCCAAAGTATTTATCAACGGATTTTTTCTCATGTTTGACCAACCATCGAAAAGGATTGAAACTGCATCTGCATACCACGTCTTTCATAATTAATTCTCTACACTCGTTTTTACCTCGTCTTGTAGGATGGCTCTTGCTTTTTCAAATGACGGGGCTTTATTACCTCTAGGTCCCCTATTGATAGCTGTTACCATTCAACAAAATTGTGAATTTTTAATAACATTAAAAGGAATTCCATTCGCACATAGTGAACTTACAATAGTGGCATCAACTGCTTGTCTGCCCATCAAAGCAAATGATTCTTCTAATAAACCTTTACCTTTCTTTCTCGGCATTTTCAACCTTTTTTCGGATTCTTTCAAATGTGGTGCGATCTTTTAACAAAGCAGGACACCGTTTGCCTTCAGCTTTCTTTTCTGCAGAAGCACTAAAAAAATGTGTATCAATTCTAGTGTAAGTGCTAACAAAACTTGTTTTGCAATGCTTACACTCTCAATGTTTAGCACCTCCTGGATATTTTCCGCTTGCAACTCCTTTCATAATAACTTCATTTAATAAAAGCTTGCACTTGGGATCAATTCCCATGTCTTTAGACGGTACAAAATTACTTGCATGAGTGCCACCAGTATTACTGCTTCCTATTACTTGAATTTCTTCAACATTGTTGTCATCACTATTGGGATACATTAATACATCTTCATTGTCTTCATAATTTTGATTCAAACTAACACCATCTCACTTTCTTTTTCAGAAAACCATTTTTCTATCCTTCACACTCACTGTTCAAGTTGTTGTGCTCTTGATTTAAGAATAACAAGCAATTTATCTAATTTTATAACTCCCTTTCAAGTTTCAACTTTAATGGATATTTGGAAGAATTCCAAATTTAATGAATTTTTTAAATGTATGCTATGTTACTGTATTTTTAGTGCATATTAAAGTCCCTTTCTTCCGAAACAAATCTGTTTGAAATTTTGAATTATATTGACAATTGAGTTTACCTTAAAAAGGGATTGCATAACTCAAGGGAAATAATCCAATGTGCTGTGAACTCTACAAATTCTATTATACATTTTTTATGAATGGTCTATAACATTACATGGTAATTTCTTATTGGAATTCAACAATACATAGAAAAATGGGACACAAAATACAAATAAGTTGTGTCACACTAAATCAAAGCACCATTACATGTTTCCCACACCCCCAAAATATCGGTTTCGACTTTGGAAGAGGACTCTTCCACTTCCTGATATCGAATTGGTTCCCAATTTTGTCTCGCTATGGTTCACATTTCGTTTCTCGATTTGGTTCCATTTTTTTCTCGATTTGGTTCTATCGCAATTTTTCTTGATATGATTCCCAATTTTTTCTCAATTTGGTTCCAACACTTGTTAGCTTTATGGTTATGTTAGTTTTATTATTATTATTGTCATCTAGTGTGGTTGAGCACACCGTATCTTATTATATGCTCTCGCTAGTATATAAATAAACTGTTGCGTGCCCCATTAGGGTTAATGCCTTTATTTAACCTAATACTGTCCTATTAACATGGTATCAGAGCTACTGCCGCCGATAGCTCTTCCTTGAAACCCTAACTCTAGCCGCTGACCACCCAAGTGGCCACCTCCAGCACAGAAACCCATTACCGCACCTCCACCAGCCACCGCTGCACCCCCACAACCCTAGCTGCACATTCGACAGCCTCTTTCATCCACTGCCGCACCTCCAAAATTGTAGCCGCACCTCCGAGAGCCTTTTTCTTTAGCCGCCACCTCCGACAGCCTTTTTCTTTAGCCGCCACCTCCGACAGCCTCTTTTAGCCATTGACAGCCCTCCCCGACTCTGTTACTGTGTCATCTGTTAAATGGGCTGCCTTGATTCCTGGAAGAGGTTCTGTACTCTCCGACTCTTGGTGATGCAATGAAGGTTGGTTGCTGCTTTCTGCAGTTATTCCATGTTTTGGTTCTTTGGTGTCATGAGGAGTTGTGGTGATTTTGTTTTTTGAACAAGGATGTCATCGAGAGGAAATGGGTCTGCTACCCGAACTTCTGGGACTAATGAGTCTCTGACGGATACCGGACGACCAGCTAGAACGGAGGTGTTCTCTTCTTCTGCTCGTCTTGTCGATGAGAAGCTTGATAGAGCTTTAGCTTATCATTTGTGGAGGAAGAATGTGTTGAAATTCTTGCAAGGTATGAAATTAGATTCCCACTTATTTGATGATGCCCCAGATACTAGTTCATTTACCTACCATACCTGGGTGCGGGATGATACTCGCATTTTCAGTCAGATCATGAATTCAATGGACCGCAGTGCCAAGATCTTGGTCGCAAGCGCTGATACGGTGAAAGAAATCTGGGCGGCTCTAGAAGATATTTATTCCTCCCCGAATGACTTATCGCATCTATATGATGTGATGCGAGACTTTTTTCGCTCGCAACAGGCTGATCGTCTCTTTCAGGAGCACTTTATGCGATTTAAGGTGCTCGCTGACGAGTTTGATAGGCTCCTTCAATTCACCAATTCGCTCAATAAGTTTCAAGAGCAGTGGATGTAGATTCTAGTAGTGTGCTTCTTGGCCAGTTTAGATCCTGAGTATGACACGACCCATTAACAGATTCTTGCTGGGATTGAAATTCTCACCTTGTCTGAGACTTTCTGTCGGGTGGGTCGCTCAATGCGTCGTGACGACACTCGGCTTTCGCTTGATGCTAGTGATCAATCTACCTTTGTTGCGTATCAAGGTAGCAGTGGAGCCCGAGGTCCTGGCCGTGGCCGTGGCCGTGGTTGTGGTAGAGGCCGTGATGGGGTTCGGACTGGTGGAGATGGAGGGCGCGAAGGGGGTGCCCGTGAGACTCGTTATTGTCACTACTATGGTATTCAGGGACATATTCGTAGTGCGTGTTATAAGTTACATGAAAAACCGTCTCTAGTGGCCAATGCTTCTGTTGATTATCCCCAGGCAGACTCGTCTTCGTCTTCTCAGAAGCAGCTAGTTGAAATGACACCAGCAGAATATGAGCTGTATGTTCAATGTTAGGTTGCTAGTCCTTCTGATCCTGTTGCCGCTACTTTTGCAGGTAATCCTAGTGCCTTCTTGGCTACTACTCCATCTGCTTGGGTGATTAATTCAGATGCCTCTTATCATATGGCTGGTTCTGTAGGTATATTGTCTGACTATCAGGTGATTCTTAGACATCGTGGTGTTCTTGTGGCTAATGGATCTTTCTTACCGGTTCAGGGGCGTGGAGTTGCTACTCTCTTGCCGTCCTTAACCCTAACTATTGTCTTACATACTCTTGGGAATCCATTTAACTTGTTATCAGTTAGTCAGCTCACTAATGATCTCAACTGTTGTTTGACTTTTTATCCTTATGGTTGTGTTTTTTAGGATCTTACGACAAGAAAGATTTTCAGTAGAGGCTGAATTTTTGGTGGGCTATACTTGGTGGAGGAGGTGGCTGCTAAGGCTTGCTCAGTAGTCTCTTCTCCCAGTTTTGAAGCTCTTTGTCGTTTGGTGCATCCATTTATATCTAGTCTGCATAGTCTTTGTCCTAGTTTTCATTATATTTCTCATATTGAGTGTGAGTTGTGTCGATTAGCAAAGCACCTTCGTGTGCCTTTATTGCCTCGGGTCAATAAACGAGTTTCGGCTTCTTTTTCTTTGGTTCATTCAGACTTTTGGGGGCCGTGTTCAGTCGAGTCTATTTTCGGATTTCGTTATTATGTTATATTTGTGGACAATTATTTTCGTGTGACCTTTTTATATCTTATACGGTATAAATCTGAAGTAGTTTCTATTTTTTTCTCATTCTGTATGGAAGTGCAAACTCAGTTTCAGGCACAAGTTAAATGTTTGCGCAGTGACAATGGTGGTGAGTATCTCTCCATCCAGATGAAGAGTTTTATGTCTGTTCATGGTATTGTTCATTAGATTTCTTGCCCAGCTACCCCACAGCAGAATAGTGTTGTTAAGCACAAGAACCGCTATATTATGGAGATTGCTCGTGCTCTTTTGTTTTAGATGCACGTGCCTAAGAAGTTCTGGGGGCATGCCGTGTTAACTGCTTGTTACTTGATTAACCGCCTCCTCTCTTAGGTCTTTGGTGGAAAAATTTTGATGGAGGTACTCTCTCCAGCGAAGAGCATTTTCTCTCTACTTTTGAGAATTTTTGGGTGCCTTTGTTATGTCCGTGCCACCCATCCCCAACGGACGAAATTGGATGCTCGTGCTGTTAAGTGCATCTTCCTTGGTTATTCTAAGACTCTGAAGGGGTACTGTTGTTTTTGTCCCTCACTAAACAAGTTCCTTATCTCCCGGGATGTTGTGTTTGTGGAGTCTACTTTTTTTTTTCTGCATCAACTTCAATTGTGTCGGGGGGGTTGAGAGGTCTGATCCTGAAAATCTTGAGTTCTTAGTGTCTTGCTTGCCTTTGTCTTCTCCTGCAGGTATTCCTACTACTGAGGGGT
>JAULJZ010139134.1:0-31634 GCA_032270985.1 Heliamphora pulchella | reverse complement strand
ATATTACTCTTTTAAACCTAAAAAATTATACCCGAAATATTCTCGTCCCTGCCCCGTTCCCCGCTACTTCCCCGATATGTTTCCCCGTCCCCGCCCTGATCAAATAGGGGACGGGAATGAGGGAACTAATTCCCGGTCCCGCCCCGCCCCATTGCCATCCCTAGTTTCAAGGGCTCATCATCACGACCTTGCCCATCTTTGTCGGTCATCTTTGCAAAATTGAGTAATTCCATGCTCTTTCACTCTTCTCCCCTTTTACCGATTTCTCTTGATTTCCACCTCTAACCTCCCTTGCAGATTTGGCTGATGGAGAAGATAAATCTCATGCAAAAGCTAACCACAGACATATACAATGTTGCGGTTCTCCTCTATTGCCCTAATTATCAAATATGCACCACTGAGATTGCTTTAAGGCAGTATCTTTCCTCTCTAACTAGAGCAGACATTACCTGACAGTGCTCTTGGTGGCAGCTTTCCACTATGACCTTGACTACTATGGGCCATCATGACGTTCTGCTGATTGGCTTGCGACAGTCTACTTTCTATTACCCATACAGGATCATAACGTAGTCAAATTATATTCCATGGTGTTCGAGGTCGCTTATACTCATCTTCAGTTTAGGCTCCATTTCTGGCGAGGTATCAAAAGGCTTAGCCATCTCGCTTCTTGATAGAGATGCAGGAACTGCAGTGCCTGGAACTCCCTAACGATTATAGGGCATAGCTGATCCAAGATAGAGAGAAACGAGACAAAGAAAAAGGAAAACAGGAAGTGAAGAGAAGAAAGATTTGAGGGACCTGCTTTGCTTTTCATATTTCATAGCTTTTTTTATTATTATTTTTAGAGTTTGGGACTTGCACGCCTGCCTTTTTTTTCAAAACCTTATAACTGATGCTGAAAATGAAGTATTCCACCTTTATTTTGAAAAGATTTGCAATCATCTTAAGTTTTTCGATTTTTACAATGTGAATGACTTTATTATTAGAATTTAAAGACAAATTTGCATTGATCTTACTTAGATTCAAAACTGACAAAAATAAAGAATGTGGCCGGACTTCTTGAAAGAAGCTACCTATGTATCCCAAGAAAGTGGAATCAAGCCAAAACGTAGTTCAGGCTCGGTTTACTCTCGGGTATTAACACTCTCCTTTTGCGATGCCTTAACTTTTGCTAAGGTCGCCCTTTCAGATTTTCGACCTTGCGGGCTGCTCTAACTTTTGCCTGGATCGCCTTTTCCATTTTCAATTCAGCGAGCTTTTATTTTTTTTATTTTTCTCTCAAGGATAGTATTTCTTGAGTTGGTCCGAGTTGATCGGAGTGGAGAACGTATTGCCATCTAAATCCATGATAATTACTACACTACCAGGCATATGGTTTTGATCAAAAACAGCTCGAACCAGTTTGGTTTGAACTTGCCCCTTGGGTCAAAGATGGGGGCCCTAATTTCTTTAAGAACCAAGTCACCTTCTCTCAAGTCCTAAGTCTTGACCTTCTTGTTGAATGCTCTGGCTATCTTTCTTTGGTACCCTTGTATATAAAATAGAGCATGTAGCCTTTTTTCATCAAACAATAGTAGCTCTTCCATCCGATTTCTCTGCCATTCTACCTCTAGAATACTGACCTCAGTTACTACCCTTAATAAAGGGATTTCCACCTTGATAGGCAACATAGCTTCCATCCCATACACTAAAGAATAAGGCGTAGTTCCTGTTGAAGCTCTAATCGACATCTTGTACCCCTAGAGTGCAAACGGTAGATGTTTCGGCCAATCTTTGTGTGAGCTGATCATCTTTTGTAGAATCTTCTTTACATTCTTGTTTGCTGCTACGACTGCCCTGTTGGTTTGTAGCCGATATGGTGATGGCTTGTGAACTACTATTTAATATTCTTCAAAAAGGTCCAAGATCTCACCTTGGAGTGTGAGCTGTTATCTGAGATGACTTCATGAGGGATCCCGTATCGATAAATGATGTTTTGATTGATAAACTGGGTGATGTGAGAGATTTTTAATAGGGAGTAAGAGGTAACCTTCACCTACTTGGTAAAATAATCAATGGCCACCAAACTGAACTCGTGCCCATTTAAAGCCTTTGGTATTACCCTGCCAATCACATCAATGCCCCATACTGAAAACGACCATGGTGACGTCAAGCTAAACAGCTAGGATAGGGGAACGTGCATAAGGTTCGCATGGATCTGACACTTATGACACCTTCGCACAAACTGTATGCAATCTGTCTCTATTGTCATCCAAAAATATCCCTGTCTTAGGATCTTCTTGGCTAACATGTTTCTACTCATGTGAGGCCCGCAGACTCCCGCATGTATCTCTTTCATCACCTCTTGGCCTTCCTCACTACTGACACATTGCTTGTTGATTCCAGAATGTCCTCGTTTATACAAATTTCCCCCACAAATGACAAATTGTGCAGATAATCTCCTTATTGCCCTTTTATCCTTTTTGCTAGCAAACTTGGAATATTCTCCTTTTTCCACAAAATTATGAATGTCAAAGTACCAAGGGAATTTATCAGTGCTTTCCTTGATTGGTCATCTCGTATACCGGCTCTCTCTTCTATTCAATTATCAATGGCCTCATCCTAACCCCGACTGGTATATCAATCATTAATTCCAGAGCAGCCAGTGCGTCAGTGAACTTATTTTGCAATGTCAGAACATAAGTGAAAACCACTGATTCAAAGCACGATTTCAGCTTTTTCAGCTCTTAATGGTAAAGAATTAACGTTACATCCTTAACCTTCTATTCTCCTCTTGCATATGAGACCACCAATGCTAAATCCTCGATAACTTTCAGTTTCTTTGCCCTTAGTTCTGGGGCTGCCTCTGACCCAACTAAGCACGCTTCATGCTCTGCTTGATTGTTGATAACTTTGAAAGTGAGCTTCAAGGACAGAGGAAGATGTGATTCGTCAGGAGTGACAAGGAGAACTCCTATTCCATTGCCATACTGAATAAATGCGCCATTAAAATATAGAGTCCATTTGTCATCCACAACTCCCATCAGCTACTCATCAGGGAACTAGAATTCTACGTCTTCATTTCCCTCAACTAGTTGGTCTGCTAAAAATTCTGCTACTGCTCTGCCTTTGACTAACTTCCAAGTGACGTACCTGAGATCAAACTCTGATAAAAACAATAATAACTGGGCTAGCCTTCCTGTTAATGCCGGCTTCTCGAATAAATATTTTAACGGGTCCATTCAGAAAACTACATTCATTGTGAAAGACAGCATATAATACCTTAGTTTTCGAGAGGCCTAAGCCAAAACCCAACATGGTTTTTTCAGTGGCGTATATCGTATCTCAGATCCAGTCATCTTCTCACTCTAGTAATAGATTGCCTTTTCAACTCTAGTTTTTTCTTCTTGTGCCAGCATGCATCCTATAGCTGAGTCACTCACTGACAAATAGAGAATCAGTGGCCTATTGGGTTCGAGAGGAGCCAAAACCGGTGGATTTTGCAAATACTGACAAACAACTTCGAAGGCATCTTGGCATTTCTGATCCCATTCAAACTTGACTCCTTTCTTTAGAAGGTGAAACAATGGCTCACATGTGGTTGTTAGCTTTGCTATGAACTGGCTGATAAACTGTATCTTGCCTAGAAAGCCCCTGACTTCTCGTTTGTTCTTTGGAGGAGGCATTTCCATGATTACCTTGATCTTAGAAGGGTCGACTTCAATGCCTCGTTAAGTAATCATAAATACGAGTATCTTTCCAGCGGTGATCCCGAAGGCACACTTCTGCGGGTTGAGCCGCATCTTGTATTTTGTGATTCTTTTAAAAAACTTTCGCAATGCTATGATGTGGCCATCTTGATCCATAGACTTCACTATCATATCATCCACATACACCTCGACTTCCTTGTGTATCATATCGTGCAGCAAAGTAGTGGCAGCCCCTCAATAGATCGCCCATACATTCTTTAAACCGAACGGCATACACGGTAATAGTAGGTGCCCCAATGTGTAGTGAATGTCGTCTTTTCTCTGTCTTCGGGGTCCATTAGGCTCTGATTGTACCTAGAGAAATCATCCATGAACAACAAGAGAGCATGCCCTACTGTACTATCTACGAAAACGTCAATATACGGTAACAGGAAATTATCCTTCAGGCTGACTTTGTTGAGATCTCATAAATCTACACTGACTCGGATGCGTCCGTCTTTCTTTAGAACTGGAACAATGTTGGCTACCCATTTCAGATACTCTATTACCATAAGAAATCCAGCGTTGATCTGCTTGGTGATTTCTTTTTTGATTTTTAGAGCCCATTATGGCCATATCCGTCTCAATTTCTATTTGACTAGTTTAGCATCAGGATACAAAGGGATATGGTGTAGGACAATATTAGGATCAATACCGGGCATATCCTCGTAAGATCATGCAAAGACGTATTTAAATTTTTTTAATAAGGTTATTAATTGCTCATGTTCAACTAAAGATAACGAAGACCCGATTTGCACAATTTGTGGATTAGTTTTATTGCCCAAATTAATTGACAAAGTTTTTTCAGTTATAGGTTGAGCGCGCATTTCTTCTTCTCTTTTAATTAAAAATTTTATTTCTTAGGGAGCATCCCCGTCGAATTCAAAATCATCAAAAAGCATATGAAATAAATCAAACAAAACAGAGTAACCAGAAATCTTGCTCATTTCATTGATATTGAGAAACAGAATTACAAGATCAAAAGCAGTAGGAGAGGATGCACAGACAGAAGTGCCCTTCTGCCCGACATCTAGCTTATTAAAGGGAAACACAAACTCATATATGATAGATCCGGACTGAAAACCAGCATCATACGAAGCAAGGGACTCTAGGGTCCAATTTTTTACTTCTTTTGCAACCACGTCCACAATTAACCCGGTGTAATTAGCTGACACACCGCATCCCATCATCAGGCAGTCTTAATCTGCTATACCCATTCCGTTAAACAATGTCTCCATGTTGGTGCCATCTAGTTGATCAGCCCAGTCTTCATCCCTTCGAGCCTTTCTTTCTTCCTTCTTTACTGTGACTTTCTCCTCTTCTGAATTAGATAATTTACGACTAAAGAAAATCTCCAATCTTGGAAGCCTCTAGTTGGTCTCTTCAACAAACCATGGTTCCAGAAAACCACATTAAGAAAAATTCTCCCCTTACTTGACAAAGTATCCATTCAAAGTTCCTAAATACTTGGCCTTTTACCCCTATCGTTCCCCCTTTGGCTCTTCTAAATCTTCCTTCATCAGCTTGTACCCAAGACCGAAGCGTTGCGAAGCTGGCAATACCTGAATGGGCTCCAAAATTCCCTATTGCTTATGCCCCAACCCTATGCCCAAAAAATAGGACATATGCCGCATCATCATCACCGCATAGGGATTGATATAGCTTTCCTCTTTTTTTAACAGCATCTGTACCGTCGGCGCCTCATCATGCCGTAATCCACTTAGAAACACATCCTTTGTCCCATGTTAAACCTCCAAAAGAGTCGACCCATCTTCCCTCGGAGGTTGAATGTTGTCCTCTCCATGAATTGTGAGTATCGCCCCGTCTTTAATCAATTTCAGCTTTTGATGCAAGGTGGAGGGTACTACCTGGACGTTTGGATCATGGAGCCACGGCCGTCCCAATAATAAATTGAAGGACGCCGGTACATCTAAGACATAGAATTTAACTGATATTTCTAGTGGTCCAACTGTTACTGCAAAGGACACAAAACCAGGCACATCCCGCCTCGTGTTGTCGTATGTCCTAACTCCATGGTTACTTGGCATGAAATGTTCCGGTTTCATCCCCAAACAGATAGTAGTTTTGAGCGAGCAAACATTTAGAGCTGACCCGTTGTTGATGAGGGTAACTGGGACCCATTTTTTCAAGCATTTTACAATTATATGCAGTGGCTTATTGTGGCTCTTCCCTTCGAATGGCAAATCTTTGTCAGAAAAAAAAAATTACCTTCGGTGCTATAGCCAGCAAAATCAACCCAATCAATTTTTTAGGTTTGCGTCTATCAAGATGTTTGTTTTATTCAAAACTTTTACTACTACCTGCTGGTGCTTATGCAAGGCCATCAGAAACCCCCAAATACTGATGTTTGCTAGAGTTTTCTTCAGTTGTTCTAGCACAGTGTCGTCTTCCTCATTTTGTTCCTTCTCTTTTTCTTTTCCACTGGTCTATCCCTTTTCTAGCTTGGCCGACTTGAAGTGCTGTCCACTTTGGGTTAAATGTTCGACTCCCTCCTCGAGATCCCATAATCTTGACATGTTGGTCTTATTAGGGTTGGTATACTGAAAACCATATTTTTAGTATTTAATTTTATTTTAATAAAATTAATTTTTTATTTTATGAGAATCTTTATGAGTAATGTATGTATATCATTTCTTTAATATTATGCATGGATGTCCAATATTCTGTACAGTATTTAATCTGATGTGTAGAGTACAACTTATACACAGAAGATCAAATTTTAGGTTCTTGTAGAATATAAGTTTAATTTTCATAGTTTAGATGGAAATAGACATACTATCGGTACGATTGTAACACAAAGTTTTAGTAGGTCTGTCTTGGTTACAAAAAATAGATAATAGTGTCGTCTATTGTTCCGACTATCTGTGCAGTACACTTTGTGTATATTAAACGGGACACATTGGGATAATTAATTTTATACTGACTATATAAATTAATTCACACCCCAAGGTTATTATGAATAGTGCTTATGCTCTTAATCCTGAAATAATTATTAATTTACGTACATTTAATATTCGTTGTTTTGATTCATTAGAGGGTACGATTTTATATGGATCTATATTCCCGGTGAGTTGGATAGCGGTATTATTTATATAGTGAATATTAATTATTGACGAGATCTTCGTTCTAAAAGATGGGGATTGAAGTTACCCCCTTAAGGATTGAAGATACCCCCTTAAGGAAGGTTATAAGTTTTGATCGGGTCAAATCATGCAGGTGGATTTGATTATCTGGCGGTCAAATAAGTTAACCGGAAGAGCTTAAAGAATTATAAGATGTCGATTAAATTAAATTGTCAGTAATTAAATTTAATTGGCGGGTATCGGGAATCTTAACGTGAGGAGAAATAATAAGTATTTAATAACAAGAGTTCAATGCAAGTTGGTTTTTAGATTATGGGTCAGAGTGTAATTATAGTTCTTTAGTAGTGTGAACTGTAATTCAATATTTTATGAAAATTGTAGAAACCGCTACTAGTCTTTCATAATTACAAATACCGCTATGAGGTTTCCTTAATTGCGAAAATCGATGATGGGTGTCTGTGTTTCATTGGAAGTCTTACTCATAATAACTCCACAGGTTCCTGGTGTAGCCCTATAAATATGCAGGTAGGCTAAACTAGTTTCATAACTTGTCTTTCAAGACTAAAGTGCCCAAGTTCTACCTGTACGAGTTCTTGATAGATTGTAGACCACACTACATTCAAGAATTACATAAGAGAATACAGTAGAAGATCTGACGGGAGTTTCAATTCGGAAATAAAATCGTAGTTGAAGATTTGACTGGTAAAAGGTATTCTTATAAATTAATTTTGGTTGCACGAGTTTTAATTTTGATCGTTCGGTGTCAAAAGTTTTATCTAAAGTAGGGATGGCCACAAGGCGATTTTTTTGCGAGGAATGCATAATTCGCCCCCGTCCAACACCCCCGCCCCCAACACCGCCCCCGTATCGGGTAAGGTTTTTTTACCCCGCACTCACCTCATCGGGTAACCTAAAATTTGCGGATAACCTGAATATGCTATCACATTTTTTCCATGCAGTTTAAAACATGAAAAATATTTAAAATATTTATAAGAATTCTATTATCTTAATGTAAAACAAATTATAATAAATATATCTCATTCAAAACATTCAAAAATATATATAAAACCAACCCAATAATAAATATTTGAAACGAAATCAAGTATTTAAGCTTACAATGATTGAGTATTGTGCAGTTGTTATGGTTAGTAGTTATTGTTCCAAACAAAGAAACTAAAATGTGAAATTGAAGTCAAATGACATTAAAAAACATAAGTGAGAATTTCCAGATTGTTTCTCAGTTTTACGCATTGCAGTACTAGACGAGCAACATCATTTTGGTGTGATCCAGAGAGGAAGATTTAACAGCAAGGTGGTTTTGTTTTCAATAGCCTGAAATATCTTTGCTGAAATTTCTAGATTGTACTACTATATTTGGAGCAACAAAATCAGGATAAATAAGAAAAGAAAAAGTGAACAAGGTAGAACAAACAATCTAACAAGGAAGAAAGAATGTGTAGACAGTAGACATATGTATCCTCAATAATAGATTTTTCAGCAATGAAGTTGTATCTAGCAATGAAGATTTTTCACAATCTAGAGAAAGAGAGAGAGAGACATACGGCTATTGGCAACGAACAGCAATGAACGACGACGAATAGCGAAGTTTGACGACGAACGGTGACAAACGACGACGAACGGCGAAGATCAACAAAGATCGACGATGAACGACGAAGGTAAAGTGGCGAGCAGCGGCGAAGTTTGTATTTATTGATTTAGGTTTAAGGGAACTGGGGAAGAGTGGAAGACGTCAAGACAAGAAGTCAAGTGGCGAGCACAGGCACAGCGGCAAAAATGAGATTAGGGATTAGGGTTTGTAATTTTATATATATATATATATATATATATATATATACATGTCGGGTTCGAGTTAGGGGATATAATCCTCGCCCCCACCCCTTCCCGCTGAGGGTATTTTTTTAAAAACCCTGACCCCGACCCAAATCACTATTGAACCAGGTAAAATCTACCCGAAATGCTTCAGGTAGGGTCGGGTATCTGCAGATTGAATAAAAATTTCCATCCCTAATCTACAGCCCATTTCGGCGTTTTCCCGTCTAATTATTTTTTTTACCGAAAATTATTTGAAAAAACAACGATCTTAGCAATTTTGCCTTCAACAGGTCTGTTTAACCACTGCCACATAGGGAGAACTCTCGAACTCCCACAAGTCGTCTAAACTGTCGCTTTCCAGTCTTTTCTTTCTTTCTTCTTCATCTTCAATCGCCCATGTGTTATCAATTTCATCCAACCCCCAAATATCTTCCTCGAAGTACCCAATCTGTTGTTCTTAAGGGACTAAGAAATCTGTCCACTCTTCTTCATCTAACTTCATTACTATCCAAACAAACTAGTATGATTGCATTTCATCAACAAAAACCTCTTCTCTGAAGAGTTGGGAAAGACTGATTCCATCTAGAACATGTCCAAAATCATATGGCCTTACCGAATAGTCCAAAGGCCAATCATCATCATTGTTATGTTCTTCTTTGTCCTCTACTTGGATTATCATCTCATGACCATCCCAGGTTGCATCGTTCCATTCCTCCATTATATCCTAACCATTCCCAGCCATGATTAGAGAATAAGACTGATCTTTCTCAATTGAAATACGTGGGTGCGGGAGACATGCTAAACAGATGTAGTGGCTAGGATCATCTGATTGCCCTAGCTGGAAAAAATTTACACATCCTTGCTTGGCATGGTTTGGCAATGGATTGGTAGTAACATTGGGTTTTTGAACAGCTGTGAATAAGGGAATGACCTTATTGTCGATAAGATCCTGGATCTCGTGGTGCAGCCTCATGCACTTGTCGGTCAAGTGTCCATGACCTTGGTGAAAGGCAAAGTATTAGGAAGCATTGTATCTTGGTGGTAGGGGATCGGGTACAGGTATGGGGTCCAAAAGCTTGATTAGATCCTTCTCGATAAGTCAATTTATGGCTATGGACAATGGTATGTTGAGGGGAGTAAAAACTCTCCTCGACTTCTGTTGAGACTACTGGTTATTATTTGATTGCTGAGTGGAAGATGAGGGATTTAATTGTCCAAAATGGGGGTTCAGCAAATTAACGTTGTTTGAACAAGAGATGAAGTTGATAGCAGGGGTGTTTGTAGAGTATGCCCTTCTCAGTTTTTGACTTGTCTCTAATTTCTCAATATCACCAGCCTGAATCGCATCTTCTATCTGAACTCCTACATCAAACAACTGCTCGAAAGTGGATAGTAGTTGTGTTATCAAATAACGCTTCAATGGAGACTAGAGATTCTTGACTACAATTCTGACTTGTTCCTTTTTTGGTAGCAGATTTGTTATTTTGGCCGCCTTTCCCCTCCACCTGGTTAAAAAGTCTACAAATGATTCTCGACTCTCTTACCGGGTGGTTTCGAGTTCCCGAGTAGTGACGTCCAACTGGACATTGTAGCTGTACTGACTAACGAATGCAGTAGCAATGTCTTCCCATGTCCTGGTTTTTGCAACATCTAGGGAGAGAAACCATTTTTGCGCTGCCCCAAAGAGTGACCGATGAAACAACTAGACTTTTAGCCGATCATCAATTTCCATGGGAGATAGAGTACCAACATACATCCTCAAATGAATTCGAACTTCTCTATTTTTGGTACCGTCGAACTTCTCTATTTTTGGTATCTTGAATTTTTCTAGCAGCTTGGCATCCGGGAATAGGCAGACCCCCCTACATCTAGCATGTATTCTTCAACCCATTTTGCCTTCCTAAGAACTTTTTCCATCCGATCGATCTTCTTAGCCAACGCAGATTCTCTAGACTGAGCAGTGTTTTCTTCATCAATTATCACCTAACGAGGGATCCACGGTGGTGTAACGACTGGCGGCACTTTCAGTCCCTGATTATCTACCCAGAAGTCTTCCACAACCTCATTTGCATCATCTTGCTGCTCGTTTACCCCTAGCAAGTGAGCTTGGATTGTTCAAATCTAAGCCTAACATTGGTTCTGAGCCTGCGTCTGCTGTTCAACTGCCCTCTGTATCTTAGTAATTTTCCTCATCAAGGCTGTCAGGTTCACTTCATTTTTTGCCATTGCAGATAATTCAGCCATTTGTTCAGATATTTCTGTAGAGTCTCCCAGTTTTTGGCCGAGCCCAAATACGCACTGGATGCGAACCTTCTGACTCAATGATCTAGACCCGAAGTAAAACCTGATAATCCCTAAAAATAGAATCAATGATATCGGGTACTTCTCGAAAAGAACTCTGATAACAAGTAACAAACACTTCAAACACCAAAAATAGCTAACCACGAGCAGATATATATGCCCCTGTTAGGCCTATACTGGCAGCAATATAATTGAAAACCCTAATATCTAAGGACCAACATGAAAAACCAAGCGAGGGACTAACAAAACTCCAAAAAGAAGGTTTTACCCCAAGAATCTAAAGGAAAAATAGACAGCACTCTGGCAAAAAAACACCTCTAAGCCAAACGAGACCGGTTTACCCTAAGATTCTAAAGAAAAAACGGGCAGCACTCTAGAAAGAAAATAGCTCTAAGCTAAACGAGGCCTTAAAACAAGAACCTAAACGGGGGTTCGGGAAGACGAGCCTAAACAGTGCCAAGGGTACAAAACTAACAAGCAAAGGAAAACTCAGGAGAGAGAAAACTATTCTAAATCAACAACGAGGCCTAAGCCACCAAACAAGGAAAAACCTAAGATTCTAGACCAACAGATAAATAATCGGGCAACAACCCGAGAGGAAAACTATCTTAAAACGAAGGAACATCGGAAGAAGATCCGGGCCCAAACCCGGGAAAGAGACTATCTTAGTCTAAACAAACAAACCAAGGTCCTATACAATCACATGCAAAACATACAATTAAATAAAATAAATAATCCTACCAGGTCAATACCTAATGGTGGGTTCTAAGCAATTATATGTAGAATGGTCGGTTTTGGTCAATAATCAAGGAACCTTCTAAATTAAGTCGAGTATATATCTCCCATGCCTAGTGTGGTGTAGGACATGGTCAAGCAGTACGCAAAAATTCTTTTACCACACCCGTGAAAGCGTGTAACCAGTAAGGCATTTTCGTCTTTCCAACATAGCCCCAAGACAGTAAATTGACCGGGGTATCGGGTCGACCAGGTAGGGGGTTGATAACAATGCAAATGCGTGCGAAATGCAAATGAGAAATTCATATTAAGAACCAACGATGTTTTTAAGTCTAATCCGCTTATTTGTTTTGAAAAACAAGTCCCCAACGGAGTCGCCAAAAAATTTTGTGACGCCGGGATGTAGGGTTTTGGTTCAAAAATAAGAGAATTCAAAAAATATTTTATAAAATACTTTAACACCTTGAAAATTAAATTTTGAAAACCATTTTTTGTTGAAAATGGAGTCGCTACTTGGTTTTTGAGAAAAACCAATAAAAACAAAATAGACTACTGATTTTTAAAACGTTAACTAGAGAAAACAAGAGTCCAGAGGGTAAGATACGAACTAGGGAAGGTGTTAGGCACCCTGTTCACCCAACCGTGAGGTTAGCCTCTACTAATCATCATTGGTTCTTAATTAGATTTCTCAAATACATGTAAATACAGAAGATTGAGACAAAGAGAGAACATTTAAAATCGAATAATAAAAATACATAACATATGTATATAGAACGCCAAATAAAATAAGTAGTAAAAGAAAATCCTAAATTCTACGACATACAATTTCTAACTAAGGATACATAAAGCAAACCCACATGCAATATTTACAAATAACCTAAACTAACATAAGCATGACATGGTATTAAAAGAAATGTAATTCCAAATAACCTAAACTAACATAAATATGACATGATACTAAATCTAAAGAAATATAATTCCAAATTTCCAAGATTCTAATCATAATTGCATACAATATTATCAAATAACCTAATTTTATTAAACATGATATTAAACAAAGTAAACAAAGGCATACTCCAAAATCCTTAAACTCTAAGCAATAGTGGCTTTCATGCTAATTAAGCAATAAAAGATTCTACTAAAAAGAAATTAAACTAATACCAAAACTTTCTATGAACTTCATGCTAATAATTGCCAAAATATAAAAGGAATGCAATTGAAACAAAATAAACTATGAAAGTAACAACTACTACATAGAAATGTAATAGTTTCTTTTTAATTAGAGCATGTTAAGATACGGGCGAAATATTAACAATTATGACTGTATGAATGTGAGTGCACCAAATGTGGCAACTGTGACATTATAAATTGCAATTGCCGAATATATTGACACTGTTTTGATAAACTAAAAAATAACAACATTCTAAGTGCGGGTGTACAATGTGAACAAGGTAAACTAAGATTTGCTTTGATTGAGGAATCTATCTATTTTAATTAAATTCAATTAAACTAAACAAGCTTATCCAAACTAAATACCCACAATTTAATCAAATAAAACTGTGCAGTTGAATCAAATGTTGATATTAATCCGCCACTCCAAAAGAGAGAAAGTGGAGAAAGAAAGGCCCCGATCCAAGCTGAATACCTGGATCACAAGTGAATCCTCAAGTGGTTATCAGTAATCCAATCCTCGGGCAATGTTCTAATCTCAATGCAAAGGCAAGTCAAAAAATTCGGCAGGGTATCAACGTTAGTGATTGTTCTCCCTTAGTATTCCAAAAGAGTATCGATATTAGAATTCTCTTGCCTTTCAACTCATTAGAATTTCGAAATCAGAATTGTCCCCCTAAAATCGTACCAGAGGTACGATATTTATTGAGTTCATCAACCAATGAGGTGCTAGCACGTTTTGGGACACATCAGGCCATTTGGAGTTGGCGATTACCATGTTGGGAGTTGGCGGTCACCACAAAAGTGAAGGTTCTAAGAAGTTCATATGGCAGTCGCCATAATAGAGTTGGCGATCACATGGTTCAAAGGTGGAAATAGCTACTTTGGCTAGGGTTTTCAAGAGGTTCTTATGCAGGTCGCCACAATCAAAGTTGGCGGCCCCACAGTTCAAAGTTGACAATTCAAAGTTTGGATACGTAGGTTCACTGGTTTGAAAATTTTGATCATTGGGATCGAACCTTGAGCTTGGATCACTTCCTAAGGATCGTTCAGAAGTACCATTCCACTTTTTTTCATTATTGGATTTACCTGGATCATCCTAAGATTAAGTAGAGTCAAATTAGGGTGTTTACATGTATCATCTGGTGTCAACACAAGTCTCAGAATGTCTGAAGGTTTACTTGGTGTCAAATCATGTATCATCTGGTGTCAACACAAGTCTCAGAATATCCAGAGGTTTACTTGGTGTCGACTCATGTATTATTTGGTGTCGACATAAGTTGGATTCTGTCAAGGGTGATCAGATGTCGACCCATGTACTTTCTGGTGTCAACCTAACTTGCTCTTCGGGACTTGACTTGGTGTCGACTTGAGCTGTAGCTGGTGTTGACACAACTTGAATTCTAGTCCATGATCTGAAAGTGTTAACTCAACTGATCATTGGTGTCAACACAACCTGTTTTCCTGTAGACCTTCAAACAAAGCGTTAGAGATGTTGACCCTTAACTTAATGGCATCGACACTTGAATTAACAAGCAAGCTTTGCATGTAAGTGTCGACTCAAAGGCTAATTAGCATCAACCCAAAAGTTTTGCTTGAGATCATTAAGTGTAACTCATTTTGCATGAAGTGTCGACTCAAATAGCATTTTGCATGAAGTGTCGACTCAAATAGCATGAGGTGTCGACACATAAGCTTAATGGTGTTGACTCAACCTTTTTAAAAAATATTTTATTCTTATCTTTTTAAACTTTAATAAAAAAAATGCCATTAAATAAAATTTACCAAAATTCATTTAAAAATCCCTTGGGCTAACACTAGAGATTATAACCGATCATCTCAAATAGTGCTGGGGATGAACAATTATAAATCTCTACGGTCCTATTCATAAGCTAGTGTGTTATTTTTCTTTTTGCATGCTTGGGATAGCGGTATAGCCAATGATCCCTTTATTTCTCTTTTAAAATATTTATTTTCAAAAGCATGAGCTTACCTAATAAATTTTGCTTATCATTCATTAGGGGTGTCCAAAAATCCAAAAAAATCGAAGAATCGGTCCAAACCGAACCAATCTGTGCGGATTGGTTTAGTTTTATTTTGAGTTGATTTGGTTCCGATTCTAAAAATATGTAAACCGTAGACTACGGATCGGTTCACGGATTTTAGGCCACGGTTCCGGTTCAGAACCGAACCGAATCAAAATTTTTAATTCAATATATATATATATATCACTTAAATATTATTTATATTTACATTTATAACATATAAATTGTCACATTCACTTCACGCCGTCTAGGCTTCTTCACTTTCTTAAGCTAATAAACTATTACTGCTAACTCTAAAGATTCTCATTTGACATTCCGCATTCAGCGATTCTCGCGTTCACTTCATGTTTACAATTACGTGTGCTGTGATGGACAATTACAGCTTTTTGTGTTACTGTTTTGAATTATAAAAAAATATCTTTATTGAGTATTAATGTATTTTTTGCTTAGATTTTAGTACTTTATATTGGAGTATTAAATATTAGTAGAACCGTGATTTGGAACCGGGACCGAACCATCGATAATAGGTTCGACTTGGTTTGGTTCCAGAAATTACACGGTTTGCTTTGGTCCTAAAATTACTAAAACTGTAAGGATTGATTTGGTTCTTGATTTTATTCAAAATCGGTGCAAACCGGACCGTGTACACCCCGATCATTCATACATTAGTTAGACATATAGATTTAATTTCGTGAACCATCAGTGATTAGTAGAGGCTAATTATACAGTTAGCTAGAGCGAGTGCCAAATACCTTCCCACTCAGTACATTAGTTCCTAAGCCTGTTTTGTGGTGATAAAAGGATTAAGCCTAATCTAAAGAGCCCATGCATTGGTTCTTGGATCTTGAAACTAAGTGGTGACTCGAGATTTGTTTAGAATTTTTCAATCCTACCTTTGTTAAAGATGTTTTTTGAGTCAGAATGTCAAGCACCCAATGGGTACATCAATGCAAATAATACTTTGAAACAATTTGTTAAACAATGTGAAAATACCATGGCAAACAAGGTAGAAAATGAAAACAATGAAAATTTTAATTTTTTTCAACTCCTTCCTCATATGCAAATCTCATTATCAAATCAAGAAATATTTTCAATGTTTTTACACAAATGAGGATTTTAAAGTGTTTCAAGAGGAGTTATTGTTGGGTTCGGTGTCTTAAGTTTTGGTATTCAAGGTCGGTAGGACATTCAAACAGAGTTAGAATGCTAAAAAAGGGGTCAAAACTATTTTTGAACCTCTGTAGAAAGTAGAGAAATCGAAAAGACTCTTTGGTTAATCAAGCAGTTTGGGCACGAAAGCTATTTTATGCATTACTAGGGCTTCGGGATTTTTGACCTAATTGAGTAACTATATAAGGGTTTTATGTCTAGAAACCCTAGGGGTAAGTCTAGAACGTCTAATACACAAAGAGAGCTCTGTTTAGAGGCTAGAGAGTGTGTGAAGAGACGATAAGAGGCTCAGCTTGATGCCATACATAGATATTGTGAGTGAAAGAGAGAAACTTGTACTCATTATTATATAGTGGCTTGGTTTTTCTTTCCTATAGAGGTAGAAAGTTAGCTAAATCATGTGTATTCGTGTTCTTGTTCTATTCTATATTTGCTTTGTGTGGATTAAAACATGTGTTCCTTTTTCTAGTGCGTTTGGGGATTCGTGTTCTCAAAATTCTAACAAGTGGTATCAGAGCATCTGGTTATTGGCTTGGTCACTCAATTATAGTAAAGATGGTTCAGATCAATAATGAAGTTGATTGCTTTAATATCACTTGTTGGGATTTTACGAAAACGAATCCCCTAATGCAGTAGAAAAAGGAACGTAGGTTTCAATCCATATAAAACAAATAAAGAACATAACAAGAACACAAATATACATAGTTCGGCAAACTGTCTAGCTCAATAGGAAAGAAGAAACAATCAACTATGTAACAATAAGGAGTACAAGTTTCACTCTTTCACTCACAATATCTGTGTATGGCCTCAAACTGAGCCCCCTTTATGTATTAGACATTCTACACTTACCCTTAGGGTTTCTAGATATAAGACCCTTACATAGTTACTCAATTAGGTCAAAAACCCTGTAGCCCTAGCTGCGCATAAAACAGCTTTTATGCCCAAACCACTCGTGCTGTCTTTAGATTGCTCGATCGGTCAAAGCGCCTTATTGGTTTTTCTACTCTTTATAGAGGTCCAAAAATAGTTTTGACCCCTTTTTCAGCATTTTAACTCTGTTCGAATGTCCTACCGACCTTGGATTCAAAATTTAAGATATAAAATCCAACAATTTCCACCTTGGCTCGAATTTATGAACCATCACCATCTTGAAGACCTGTTGGTCACCTCATCTTGCACCCTTTTTCTAGATATGGGTGCTCCACCCTCTTTAATCTTCAATCATGGTGAATTATCTTTGACCAAATTCAAGCCACACTTGAAGATAACCATCTTGCAATCAACCAGCTTCTTGTTCTTGGACAGTTTACCAAATTCTCAAATCTCGGCCTTCTATGGTAACTCTACTTTCTCTGATGTTGCAACTTATCGCTAGACTCTACATAAGCTTCCTGTAACCTTCTTGTAACCTAAAGAATCTCCACCACACATTCCTTGCTGTTGTTGATTTAAACCATTATCACCCAATTTTCTCGGCAAACTCTTTTGACTAAGCTCCACCTTGAATGCTACACCCTTCTTCTGAAGTTTTAACATATTCTTCTTATCAGTTTGACCAAGCCTCAAATGTCTGGTGCCATCCCTATTAGATTATGCATGTGTAGTAGTGGTAACTCCACCTACCACCGTGCCCGCTACCAATATGTAGAGATTTTTGAATTTTTGTCCTTTTAGGATAATCATAGTACATCTGCTAACCTTTATTGTTCCACCCTTTTTCTGTGTACCCGTAACTTAAAGAATTTAATGTCTCTAAAGAAATCAAATTTTTCTTTAATCTTGGAACAAGTCTGACATTCCTCAAAGCCCTTATAATCCTGTCAAACATTCTGATTTTTACTGTACCCGCTCTGATAGATTGACAGGTCGTGTCATTCCCCATTAAAATTGTACCCTGTTGCAAGGATTATACGTGTCAAACTATTTCTTTGGTTGGAAACATATGTACAAGCTGTTAGAATTGTACATATATTTATTTGGTTTTAGTATTTAATTTTATTTTTTAATAAAATTAATTTTTTATTTTATGAGAATCTTAATGAGAAATGTATGCAATATCATTTCTTTAATGTTATGCATGGATGTCCTTTATTCTATACAGTATTTAATCTAGTGTGTAGAGTACGGCTTGCACACAGAAAATTAAATTTTAGATTCTTGCAGAATATAAGTATTTGTTCACAATTTAGATGAAAATGGACATACCATCGGTACGACTGTAACACAGAGTTTTAGTAGACCTGTCTTGGTTACGAGAAACAGATAATAGTATCGTCTATTGTTCTGACTCTCTATATTAGTACACTTTGTGTGTATTGAATTGGACACATTGGGATAATTAATTTTATACTGATTATATAAATTAATTCACACCCCAAGATTATTATGAGCGTGCTTATACTCTTAATCCTGAAATAATTAATTATTTGTGTATATTTAATACTCGTTGATTTGAATCATTAGAGGGTGCAATCTTATATACGTCTATATTTTCGGTGAGTTGGATAACGGTATTAATTATATGGTGAATATTAATTATTAACGTAATCCACGTCTCGATTGTTCGGGATTGACGATACCCCCTTAAAGAAGCTTATAAGTTTTGACCGGATCAAATACTGCAGGTGGATTTGATTATCCGGCAGTTAAATAAATTAAGCGAAAGGGTTTAAAGAATTTAAAGATGCCAATTAAATTAAATTATCAGTAATTAAATTTAATTAGCGAGTATCGAGAATCTTAACGTGAGGAGATGAGTTAAGCATTTAATAACAAGAACTCAATACAAGATGGTCTTGATATTATGGATTAGAGAGCAGTTACAGTTCTTTAATGGTATGAACTTTAATTTAGTGATTTATAAAAATTATAAAAACCGCTGCAAAGTTTTCATAATTATAGATACCATTAAGAGGTTTGCTTAATTGCAGAAACCACTGGATACGTATCTGTGTTATACTAGAAGTCTTTATTATAATTACTCCACAGGTTACTACTATAACCCTATAAATAGGCATGTAGGCTAAACCAAATTCATAACTCGTCTTCAAGACTAAGGTTGACTAGGTTCTGCCGGTACGAGTTCTCGAAGGATCATAGCTCACACTACGTTTGAAAATCGCATAAGGAAATACAGTAAAAAGTTTGATAGGAACTTTAACTCGGAATCAAAAAGTTCGTAGTTGGAGAATCGACCTAAAAGGTATTCTTTTAAATAAACTACGGTGGCACGGGTTTTTATTTTGATCATTCGACATAAAATTTTATCTGGAGACCGTTTTGGCGATTATCCAACCAGTTATTTTCTGAAAAAAAACGTTTACAAAAATAATGACCTTGGAAGTTTTATCTCCAATAATTGGTATCAGAGCCGTTTTACTTTTTATTTACGATTTATCGAGGAGCCAGATAGATTTAGAATTATGCTAACTTTATTTTGCAAGCGTTTTAATCCCGATTTTATGATCATTTTTTTATTTATGTTTGATTGAATGATTTGGATGATAATTTAATTATTTTTTAATCCCGAGGGTTGATCATGATAGTTTAAATTTTTAGATCGAATGTGAGCTTACGGGACATAGGTTTTCGATGTAAAAGCTATTATTTGTTTTTAAATATTAGTTTAAAATATTTAAAAACAACTTGAATATCTAAGAAGACGAAGAATAAGCAGCGGCGCCAGCGGAGCTGATGACCGGCGGTGCTAGTGACCGGCTGTCACGCCCCAAACTCCGGACCATGTGAAACACCCAACCTGAGAACATACTCTCAAAATAAACCATACATGCATTGTATATAAATGCCAAACGGTATACATTACAAGGCTCCAACACCAAAAGCTTTCACTATACGGTTCCAACACCGAGAAATATATATTAAACATACATAATATAGAAAGACAAAAAGGAAGACTATAACTCTTCCGCACCCAACCAGCACCCCCGAATCAGCTCGCGTGATCGGAACTTGAAAATATTTTATCCCACATCGTGAGTCAAAGCTCAGCAGAAACTAAACAACCATGCAATATAAACAAAACATGCTACGAAATCGAAGCGCAGTTTTAGACTCTCTTTCAAGCTTTAAAACAGTTTTCACATGCAAAGGAAAGCGAAGATACAAACATCATTAGACTACTCACAGGAGCCTTGAAAAATAGTTTTTAGATCGCGATATACACGACTCTTAAAATAATTTGAAAACGAGTCTATCCGTCCCGTAATGCAGTTCATACAATCTATGTATCTTCTCGGACTTTCACCGATGGATCGAATCCCTCGTCAATGCATCTTTACGGACTTTAACCGAGGGACCGTAGCCCCATCGAACACCTCTTTATGGACTTGCACCGAGGGACCGTAGCCCTATCAAACGCTTCTTTACGGACTTTAACCGAAGAGTCATAACCCTAACGTAATCTTCTCGGACTTTAACCGAAGGGTTGTAACCCTAACGTAATCACCGTCAGCCAGAGCTAAAAAAACTATCTATCTCATTCCATACAACTATGCATAACCTAATCAGGATTTAACTGCATAAAATCACATACTATCACTACGTATCACAAATCACGTCACCTGCTACACACGCGACTCACATAAACCTGCACTCATGCAACCTGCACTCATGCAACATGCATTCATTCCTCAGATTCCACATCTGCATGCCTAAAAAATTTAAGGTCTTAAAGCAGAAACCACATTACACATAATGCCATCGAAAGCCATGTAAATCACATTACATAAACTATGCATGAATAAACTACAGTTATAACATGCAAAAGCCAGTTATAAAAGTACATAACCACATATAATAACAAAGCCTAGCCCGAAGGCCAACTTAAAACCCAAAAACCTCACGATTCACAACCCAAGACTCTTTCCCGAAAGGAAACATGAGCCCAAGCACTCAACACATAACAAACACTCATATCTCACCAACTCATCTTCCCCGAGGATGGCATCAACTCGAACACACGAGATTACCACACGACCCCCGCAACCACGACACAACCAACCGAACCCCAAAAGGAATCCACAGGTATTTGAATCAACTAATTCCCGTAAATTAATCAATTGAATACCATAGGACACCAATCAGAAACCAAAACCCAACCGAAGAACCACCCAAACACAGCCCAGAGGTTCAATCGACCGAACCAAGCCCTCAATCGACCGAACACCTCACTAGAATCTCATAAAACGCCAAAACACACAGTTTAGTCTACCGAACCCCTCGGTTCAGTCGACCGAACCCAAGATCCAAAGTTCAGTCGATCGAACCCCATGGTTCAGTCGACTGAACCTCGGCGAAACTTGATTCTGAGCTACGGGTTTCAACATCCAAACACCTAATCGAAGCCTTCGAACTCCAAATCAACACCCGAGAACATCCACACGCCTAGGACTAACACCGAGACCTCAAAAGAAACTCACGACACCCGATTCCATCCACGAAATTGTCGAAAAGCAGGTTTTAAACCCCAAAACCCAACTGAACATAAACTCAGATCTACAACAAACCACCCGGTAAAAAGACACCCGATTACCCATAGCACCCTTATAAGACATACAGGTCTAGAATCCTACCTCGGTGTGTTAAAAACTCGATATCTCAATCGACGTACAAAATCGAGCTTCGTCGAAATTGAAATCTGACCGGATTGTTGCGTAGCCCACCGGGCCAAAAGCAAGGATCCGCTGTTGGATCGTTGAAAACCGAGTCCCGGGCCTCCAAGAACTTAGAGAGAAGGCAGAGAGAAAATAAAAAATTTACTAGAGAAGTTTTGAAAAATATCTTTATGAAAATATCTAACTCCAAATATTTATAGGCCTCCAAAATATTTTTTTTTTAAATTTTCGAGATTCGCACCACAACGGCCCACGGCCCCGGGAACCTACCCCGCATGCATATCTAAACCCGATCGTGCATCAAAAGCAGTAAAAATATGCTTGAAAGAAAACACGTAACGTACGTCCAAAAATGCCGAAAAAAAAAACGGGTCAGGGTCTCACAACTCTACCCCCTTAAAGGAATTTTGCCCTCTAAATTCAACTTAAGGTCAAAAGAAACAACCCGGTGATCACAATCAACACAGGTACACGAGATGGTTAGGCAAACCATTCCTAGGATATAGTCAAATAAGGTCATGCATCCTAGACAATGGAAAATTATCTCAAAGACTCGGGATCTACAACCCATCCCAACCTCACATCATCACCAACCACTGCCTCAACACAGCACACCATCCACGGGACTCATAACCAACCCCGAACGGATGCAATAAAGAACTGGCCCAAGGCTTGCATACTTAGAAAATACCTCTGTACAATGAAGAAAGATCTTCATCTGTATCATCTCGCACGGCCGGTGCCCTCGAAGAACCAGGAGCTACAAGTGAATACACTCGGGGCAATACCGCTCTATCTTGTCTGCCACCGGACACGGTCGGCTGTTGTACCGACTAAACTAAAGCACCCCCACCTGTCGTCGCTCGGGAGGTCTAAACTGCTAGATGCTGCTGTCGGTCCCGCACATACAAACCCTCTGGTGTGCCCACTGTACTCGGCACACTCTCCCTCTGGGGACAGTTCCTACGAATATGTCCGTGCTGGCCACATCCATAGCAAATATGTTCCCTCCCCTATTACTGACTCCATGAACCTTGGGACTACCTCGGCTACGGGCACTCTGACACACGATGCCCCTGCTGCCTGCACAGATAGCAAATCAACTCCCTCGGCTCTGGCCTCCCAGATGAAGCCACTGATGGTGCTGGTGCTAAAAATTGCTGAGGTAACCCAGATGGGTGAAAGCTAGGACCAGAGGACCTCTGCCTTTTACTGGAATGCACACCTGTCTGCGCCTCTGTGCCACCCTGTGATGGCCTAGCCTCCCTGGAAGCTCAAATCTCAGTCATGGTGTTCTCCACCCTCGCTGCTGTCTCTACTAGCTCTGTGAACACCCAAAGTCCCAGCCCAACCACACGCTCCCTGATAGCCGGCCTCAAACCCCGTTCAAACCTCATGGAACGCATCTCATCCGTGCTCACCAACTCTGGAGCAAACCGGGACAAGCACGTAAACCTGGTCTCATACTGCATGATGTCCATGGCCCCTTGGGTAAGAGTATAGAGCTCCTCCCTGTACAAATCTCTTCTTGAAGCTGAAAAGTATTTCTCCAGAAACACTCCTGTAAAAGCTGCCCAAGTAACTCCTACAATAGTCCTGGCATACTTCCATCATGTGTGAGCAGCACCCCTCAGCTGAAAGGTGGCAAAAGAAACCCGCAACTCATCCTCCACAATATGTAGTGTGTCAAGAATCCGTGTCACCAACTCCAGCCACTCCGTCGCCACAATAGGATCAGGATCTCCAGCAAAAGTAGGCGGATCCAAGTGCCTAAACTCCCGCATCGCTACAATAGCCCTCGCCTCAGGTACTCCCCCACTCTCCCGACCGGTCTCACCTCTAACGCTCTCAACCAACTGGCCGATGGAACCCACCAGCGCACGCACCGACTCTACCATGTCAACAGGTCCTTAGGGAGCATTTGCATCCCCAGCATCTAGGATGGGAACATCCCCTTGGCCAATAGCACGGCCACGGCCTCGACCCTGGCCTCGCCCTCGTCTTGCAAACATCGCGTGTATATGAAAGAAAACAGCACATAAGATGACCCAAATAGCATAAACCGCATAAGAATGCTAACACATAAGCACATAGGTTCATGCTAGACAACCCCACATACCGAGGAGAACCAACAAGAATGACTCGTCAATCTGGATAACCTACTCAGATTCCCTGCTAGAAATCACGTCAACTAAACGTGTTTATAACTTAGCTCTCAAGTTTGTTAATCCAAACGCCCAAAGACAGGACTAATCAATCCCACAGTTCAACCCCCATGCTCACATATACACATCATTCACATATGACCCGCACGCTGTCACGATCATGTTACCAAAGCGTGTAAACACATGTAGTCAAACACACGCAATCAACCTCACACGGGATGCACCCTTTTCCCACTGCTCTTAGGTATTCGAACCTAGAGCTCTGATACCAAATTGTCACGCCCCAAACTCCAGACCACGTGAAACACCCAGCCCGAGAACATACTCTCAAAATAAACCATACATGCATTATATATAAATGCCAAACGGCATACATTACAAGGCTCCAATGCCAAAAGCTTGCACTACACGGTTCCAACACCGAAAAACATGTATTAAACATATATAATACAGAAAGACAAAAAGGAAGACTATAACTCTTTCGCTCCCAACCAGCAACCCCGAATCAATGCGCGTGATCAGTACCTAAAAATATTTTATCCCACACTGTGAGCTAAAGCTCAGCGAAAACTAGACAAGCATGCAATATAAACAAAACATGCTAGGAAATCGAAGTGCAGTTTTAAACTCTCTTTCAAGCCTTTAAAACAGTTTTCACATGCAAGGGAAAGTGAGGATACAAACCATCATTAGACTCACTCACAGGAGCATTGAAAAATAGTTTAAAAACGGTTTTTAGATCGCAATACACACGACTCTTAAAACAATTTGAAAACGGGTATATTCGTCCCGTAATGCAGTTCATACAATCCATGTATCTTCTCGGACTTTCACCGATGAACCGTACCCCTCGTCAATGCATCTTTATGAACTTTAACCGAGGGACCGTAGCCCCATCGAACACCTCTTTACGGACTTGCACCGAGGCACCGTAGTCCTATCAAATGCTTCTTTACGGACTTTAACGGAAGGGTCGTAACCCTAACGTAATCTTCTCGAACTTTAACCGAAGGGTCGTAACCCAAACGTAATCATCGTCAGCCAGAGCTAACATTACTATCTATCTCATTCCATACAACTATGCATAACCTAATCAAGACTTAACTGCATAAAATCACGTACTATCACTACGTATCACAAACCACGTCACATGCTACACACGCGACTCACATAAACCTGCACCCATGCAACATGCACTACATGCATTCGTTCCTCAGATTCCACATCCACATGCCTATAAAATTTAGGATCTTAAAGCATAAACCACATTACACATAACGCCATCGAAAGCCATGTAAATCACATTACATAAACCATGCATGAATAAACTACAGTTATAACATGCATAAGCCAGTTATAAAAGCACATAACCACATATAACAACAAAGCCTAGCCCGAAGGCCAACTTAAAACCCAAAAACCTCACGGCTCACAACCCAAGACTCTTTCCCAAAAGGAACCACAGGCCCAAGCACTCAACACATAACAAACACCCACATCTCACCAACTCATCTTCCCCGAGGATGGCATCAACTTGAACACACAAGATTACCACACGATCCCCGCAACCACGACACAACCAACTGAACTCCAAAGGAAATTCACAGGTATTTCAATCAACTAATTCTCATAAATTAATCAATTGAATACCATAGGACACTAATCGAAAATCAAAACCCAACCGAAGAACCACCAAAACACAACCCAGAGGTTCAGTCAACCGAACCAATCCCCCAGTCGACCGAACACCTCACTGGAATCTCACAAAATGCTAAAACACACGATTCAGTCGACCGAACCCCTCGGTTCAGTCGACCGAACCCAAGATCCAAACTTCAGTCGACCGAACCCCATGGTTTAGTCGATCAAACCTCGGTGAAACTTGATTCTGAGCTACGGGTTTCTACATCCAAACCCCTAATTGAAGCCTCTGAACTCCGAATCAACACCTGAGAACATCCACACGTCTAGGCCTAACACCGAGATCTCAAAAGAAACTCCCGACACCCGATTTCATCCATGAAATCGCCGAAAAGCAGGTTTTAAATCCCAAAACCCAACTGAACATAAACTCAGATCTACAACAAATCAGCCGGTAAAAAGACACCCGATTACCCATAGCATCCTTATAAGACATACAGGTCTAGAATCTTACCTCGGTGAGTTAAAAACTAAACGTCTCGATCCATGTGTAAAATCGAGTTTCACTGGAATTAAATTCTGGCCGAATGGTTGCGTAGCCCACCATGCCAAAAGCAGAGATCCGTTGTTAGATCATTGAAAATCGAGTCCCGGGCCCCCGAGAACTTAAAGAGAAGGCAGAGAGAAAATAAAAAACTTACTGGAGAACTTTTGGAAAATATTTTTATGAAAATATCTAACTCCAGATATTTATAGGCCTCCAAAATATTTTTTTTTTAATTTTTGAGATTCGCACCACAACGGCTCATGACCTCGGGAAACTACCCTGCATGCATATCTAAGATCGACCATGCATCAAAAGTAATAAAAATATGCTCAAAAGAAAACACGTAACGCGCGTCCGAAAACGTCGAAAAAAAGAAAACGGGTCAGGGTCTCACACCGGCGTTGCTGGTGGTTGGTCCGAGGAAGTTTTGATCGTCTTTTCTAATATGTTTTGATCGTGATGTGATATATTTGTATATCACTACATATTAAAAAATTCTGATGCAATCTGGATACAGACAAGCAGCTATTTCAAAAGATTAAAACTCCTACAGCTTACCTTCAAAATAGGAGACTAAAATTCATTAGAATTTTGATTTAATCATAAAATTAGGATACATACATATCTTACATTTATATTCTTATGAATTGCGTGGATGATGTATATATGTGTTATGTTTTTTTGTTAATTTAATTAATTCAAAAAATTTGATTTTAATTAAATATTTTGTAAAGGAAAATAAATAAATAAAAATTTAATTAAGTTCTTTAATTAAATGGAAAAACTTTATATATTTTATTTTTTACAAAATATCACGTTTAAGACATTTTTTTAAATTGAATATCTTAGATAAATGTAAAAATTAATTTTTAATTTTTAATTAATTAGATGAAAAAATATTTAATCTAAATAAATTATTATTATTGAAAAATGTGAAACTAAAATAAAATAATTGAATGCCTTTAATTACTACTTTAACTGAAAAGTTAAAGGAAATACTGTGCATTTATCGAATTTTATTTGTTACGCATTAAAACATGAAAAGATGGTTTGATAAATCGGAATCTTCGAAATCGTGTACACAGAAAGAAGTTTTGAACTCGTTTAAATTGCGTAGTTTTTAAAATTAATAAATTTAATTTAATTAGACAAATTTTTATAACCCTTAAAAATATTTTAAAAATCTAAGTAAAAAAAAAAAATTTATTCATAGATAATTAAATCCTACGTATTGACAGTAAAGCTTTCCTCCCAATCGAACAGATTAATTACGATATCGTCAGTATAAATCTCCTTTAAAGATAATTATAAATAATTATTAGTGTGGATCACTTCTCCATCTGAAGGGTTCATTATGAAGCGATTGATTTGGGATTAGATGGTGGTTAACACTTAGCTGTAAATAATTATTATCCTCTCCGTCTGAGTCACTGCTATTATTTACTAGATCAAAACTATATCAGCTATTTAATTTTACTTGGCATTATCAGTTGCCTGATAGTAAAATTAATAGGAATTGGCCTGTCTAGATAAACGATAGATAGTAGACGTCCTTCCATCGAGGCATGCTATTCACAGGATACCAGGCTGCTGGCGAATTTCTTTTAAAATGGTATAGAAAATCAAATTAAAAAAAAAATTTAAATTTTGCTCGTCATAATTAACTGTTAATTTTAATTATGTAATTTTCAGAAGTAAAATAGCTTTCAATCCTCTCGCGTTTATACTTGAAGGAAACAAACTTAAGGGACCAAATTTTGTTGACTAAAAAAGTAACTTGGATATAGTTTTAACTACCAATGGTATTCCTTCAATGCCAAGAAATATATTTGTTTCTAAAAGGGGTTCTTCCTCTGGGCCGAAAGGCATGAGGAAGAAAAATGTTCAGAAACAACGTGTCACAATTTTAAAAGTAGTTAGAGGGCCACAGACTAATGTGAAAAAGCTAAAAGGTAGATGTTTTCACTGCAACCAGACATGGCACTGGAAAAAATAATGTCCAGTTTATCTCAGCAAGCTGAACAAATAGAGTAATTTCTTTTCACTGGTTGTGAAAACATGTTTGGCGGTGTTATCTACCAGTACCTGGTGTATAAATACGGGAGCCGCTAATCATGTTTGCAATTCATTGCAAGAGTTTTAAGAAACCCGATAACTTAGTGATGAGAAAATTTACTTGCATATGGACAATAATACAAAAGTGAAAGCAGTTGCAGTGGGAGATATCACTCTCAATTTTAGTAGAGAATGGGTTTTAAAATTGAGAGATTGTCTTTATGTACCTTCCATTAAAAGGAACTTAGTTTCCATTTCTATATTTGTTAAATATAGATATTTGATTTATTTTAATAACTCTATGTTTATTAAGGATAATAAACGAGTTATCCATTTTGGTATATTGATGAATGATTTTTATGTTATTACTCCAATCTCTCCTACACTACAACTGACTGAATTGAATAATACATCTAATTTATCATATAAGAGAAAGTTTTTTTTTAATGAACCAAACGTTTCTTTGGCACTTACGCTTATGTCATACTAATCTAAAAAGGATAAATAGACTGGTAGAAGATGGACGTTTGAGTTCATTGGAAGTGGAGGCACTTTCACTATGTGAATCCTACTTTGATGGTAAAATGACCAAGAGATCTTTTTTGGCCAAAGGCTATAGAGCTAAAAAACCGTTGGAACTGGTTCATTCTGATGTATGTGATCCTATGACAATCTAGGCTAGAGGTGGATTTGAGTACTTCGTCAGTTTCTTTGATAACTACTCAAGATATGGATAAATTTACCTGATACACTGTAAATTTAAATGCTTTAAGAAATTTAAAGAATTCAAGACGAATGCGACAAAGCGTCCGGATAAAAGTATCAAATCACTATGATCCGACCGTAGTCGGGAGTACCTCTTTGGAGTGTTTAGGAACTACTTATCATTGGAAGGGATTATATCCCAGTTGACTGTACCGGGCACTCCGCAGCAGAATGGTGTAGTAGAAAGAAAGAATAGGACTCTTATGGAGATAGTAAGGTCCATAATGAGTTATTCGAGTTTACCCTATTCATTTTAGGGACTCGCATTAGAGATAGCGGCTTATATTCTGAACTTGGTACCTTTTAAGTCAGTACCTTCTACTCCCACAGAATTATAGACCGAGCGTAAGCCTAGTCTATGACATATTTAGATTTTATGGTGTCCACCACATGTGCTGAAAGAGAACGCAGGTAAATTGGAATCGAGGATAGAAATCTGTTTCTTTGTGAGGTATCCTAAGGGAACGAAAAGTGATCTATTTTATAATCTTAAAAATTAGAAGGTCATTGTTAGCACAAATGTTCTATTCTTGGAAGAGGAATATATTATGGACCACAGGCCCAAAAGTAATATTATTTTGGAAGAAATAAAAAAAAATACCAGTAGAAGGGAAGAGGAACCACAAGTCACTGATATCTCATCGCCTCGTCGTAGTGGGAGGATTATTGAAAAAGGTGCAAATCATAAATCGGGTGCTGATGCACAGGGTTCAGATTCTGCACATCGTGTTACTACTAGTACACAGATACAGGTAGTGCCTTGTTGTAGTGGGAGGGTTGTTCATCAACCTAATCGGTATATGTTCTTGGGAGAATATTTTGACACGATCCTGACAAAACTAGATACCGAACCCTAAACTATAATAAAGCACTTCGGACAAATATGTAAATATTTGGCAAAAGGGTATGAATTCAGAGATGAAATCTATGTATTCTAATTAGGTCTGGGAACTTATAGAACCACTCGAAGGGATAAAATTTATTACATGCAAATGAATCTACGAGAGGAAGAGAGAAGCAGACAGAAAGGTTGAAACCTTCAAAGTTAGGCTTATTGCTAACGGGTTCACTCGAAAAGAATGGATCGATTATGCAAAAACTTTTTCGTCGGTTGCCATGCTTAAGTCTATCCGGATTCTCATATCCATTGGTGCTCATTTCGATTACGAAATTTGACAAATGGATGTCCAAACAGCTTTTCTTAACGGAAGTTTTGATGAGTATATCTATATGGTACAACCAGACGGTTTCATAATAAAGGGCCAAGAGCACATATTGTGCAAGCTTAAGACATCTATTTATGGACTTAAGCAGGCATCGAGATCTTAAAATACTCGATTTGATCAAGCCATAAAGTCTTATGATTTTGATCAGAGTCTAGATGAGTCATATGTGTACAAGAATCACGACAGAAGCGTGGTGATCTTTCTAGTACTTTATGTAGATGATATCTTACTCATCGAAAACGATGTTGAGGTATTATCTACGGTAAAAGTATAATAATCTAGGCAGATCGATATAAAAAACTTGGGAGAAGCTAGTTACATCTTTGGAATCAAGCTTGTGCGAGATCAAAAATAAAGAATGTTAGGCTTATCACAAGTAAAGTGTATCGATGATATTCTTGCTCGTTTTAGCATACAAGATTTCAAGAAATGATTTCTCCCTTTCAGGCATGAAATAACTCTATCCAAGGATCGGTGTCCTAAGACACTTGATGAGATAGTGGCACGAGTTTTTATTTTGATCGTTCGACATCAAAAGTTTTATTTGGAGACCGTTTCGGCGATTGTTCGTCCAGTTATTTTATGAAAAAAATTACTTACAAAAAATGATCTTCGTAGTTTTGCCCCCAACAATTGGTATCAGAGCCATTTTATTTTTTGTTTACAGTTTATCGAGGTGCCGGGTAGATTTAGAATTGTGTTAACTTTGTTTTGTAGGCGTTCTAAACTCGATTTTATGATCATGTTTTTATTTATGTTTGATTGAATGGTTCATATTATGATTTAATTATTTTTTAATCATGAGAGTTGATCGTGATAATTTAAATTTTTTAGATCGAATGTGAGTTTACGGGAAATTGGTTTTCAATGTAAAAGCTATTATTTGTTTTTAAATATTAGTTTAGAATATTTAAAAATATGTTGAATTTCCAAGAACACGAAGAACAAGCGGTGGCGGCGGCGGATGGTCAGGGGCAATTTTGATCGTGTTTTCTGATATGTTTTGATCGTGATGTTGGTATATTTGTATATCACTACATATCAAAGAATCCTGATGTAATCTTGATAGAGACAAGCAGCTGTTTTAAAGTATTAAAATTCTTACAGCTTATCTTCAAAATAGAAGACTGAAACTCGTCAAAATTTTGATTTGATCATAAAATTGGGATGTATACATATCTTGCATTTATATTCTTATGAACTACGTGGATGATGTATATCTATTTTATATTTTTTTTTGTTAATTTAATTAATTGAGAAAACTCGGTTTTAATTAAATATTTTGTAAAGAAAAATAAAATCAAATTTTTTTAATTAAATTTTTTAATTAAATAAAATTTTTTAGATATTTTATTTTTCACAAAATATCACGTTTAAGATAAAAAAAACTTTTTTTAATCGGATATCTTGAAAAATGTGAAAATTAATTTTAAATTTTAAATTAATTAGATAAAAAAATATTTAATCTAAATAAATTATTATTTTCAAAAAATGTATAACTAAAATAAAATAATTG
>JAULJZ010139123.1:0-10657 GCA_032270985.1 Heliamphora pulchella | reverse complement strand
CGGTATTCTCCTTGTTCGAAAACAAGGAGGTACCGAACATATACATGAGAAAGCCTCGGGCAACCCACTCGTAATGATGGGGCTCGATGCACTGAAAGCGTCTGAACCGCTCAAACAACTAGGTGTATCTGACTCTGTCGCGGTCCAGCTGAACAGGAACAACCCCGAGAAAATACAGCAACGCGTCGGCGGACTGCGCAATGGTGGGATCAAAGGGGATGGAAGCTCCTCCAACTCGGATGCTGATGATGAGGGCAAAATCCAAAGGCGTCAGAGTAGCCTCGAAAGTGGTGAAATGAAAAGTGTTGGTGGTATCCCACCACCGCTCGGCTAAGGTTGTCAGCCATACCCGGTCATTGCTCGTTCTACCTAGCAAGGGTATGAAACGAGCAAAACCAGAGGCATCAATGTAAGCCCGGTTAGGAGCAAGGAGGGCATCATGCCACTCCAACACCTCCCTAGAGGCAGAACCTCCAAAGACCATGACATAATGACCAGCCTGTAAAAGAAGACAGATAAAGAACGTATAAAGAACAAATCAAACAAGTAAGGTGCAGGAAATATCTGAAGGCAAAGCCCTAAGAATCTAGGCGCCCCAACCCTAGATCCGTGTGCAAGTGATGACCCTTCGGAACTATGCACCCTAACCCTAGGTTTGTAACTTCTAGTGATCCTAAGTCCTGGTGCACCAGTCGAATTTCTATCATTCTTCTCTAAACTTCTTACCAAATTGCTAAAAAAAAAAAAACAACAAAAGTCTTCCCAAAGTTTCTAGGATTGTCCAAGATTTTTCTTAATTTTTTAAAATTTTCTTCAAATTTACAAGATTTTCTAAAAATTTCTAGGATTTTCTAAAATGTTCCCAAGATTTTCTCAAAATTTTTCTGAGAATTCTTCTAAAATTTTTCTAAAATTCCCAAAAATTTTCTAAGATTTTCATAAAATTTTTGTAAGATATTCCTAAAATTCTCAATTTTTTATAAAGATTTTCACAAATTTTTTTTAAAATTTTTCTAAAATTTTCTAGTATTTTCAAAGATTTTCCAAAATTTTCTCAAAATTTTTCTAAAAATTTTCTAATTTTTCTAAGATTTTCTCAGAATATTTCTAAAAATTTTCTAATTTTTCTAAGATTTTCCAAAATTTTCTCAGCATTTTTCTAAAAATTTTCTAATTTTTCTAAAATTTTTCTAAATTTTTTCTAATTTTTCTAAAGATTTTCCCAAAATTTTCTCATAATTTTTCTGAACATTTTCTAATTTTTCTAAGATTTTTCAAAATTTTCTCAGCATTTTTCTAAAAATTTTCTAATTTTTCTAAAATTTTCTCAAAATTTTTCTAAAAATTTTCTAATTTTTCTAAAGATTTTCCCAAAATTTTCTCAGCATTTTTCTAAAATTTTTCTAATTTTTCTAAAGATTTTCCCAAAATTTTTTTAGACTTTTTCTAAAAAATTTCTAATTTTTCTAAGACTTTTTCAAAATTTTCTCAAAATTTTTCTAAAAATTTTCTAATGTTTTGAAATTTTTCTAAAATTTTTCTAATTTTTCTAAGATTTTTTCAAAAAATTTTCAAAAATTTTCTAGTATTTTCTAAGATTTTCCTAAAATTTTCTCAAAATTTTTCTAAAATTTTATTTTCTAAAAAATTTTTAAAAATAAAAATTTTCTCAAAAATTTCTAGGTTTTTCTAAATGTTTCTAGGTTTTTCCTAAAATTTTTCTCAAAATTTTCTGAGATTTTCTAAACATTTTTAGAATTTTTTTCAAAAATATTTTTCAAAGTTTTTCTCGAATTTTTGGAATTTTTCTCAAAACTTTCAAAAATTTTCTAATGATTTCCGAAAATTCTTCAAGCTTTTTAAAATTTACCCCAATTTTTCAAAATTCGTTCAAGAAAAAAAAATTAAAAATCAAAAATCAAAACAAAGCTTTTCCTCCCAAATTTGTGTTTTTCTCGAGATAAACAATAAAAAAATTTTAAAGATTTTTCACTAAAAATAATCGCCCTTTTTGTTTGTTGTTTAAAAGATTCTAATTGTACCTACTGTTTTGATCTCCATTGCATGGGTACCTAAGTTAAACTCAAATCCCAATCATCATTCATCAATCAATATCATGCAACGCATCAAAAATTATCATCAAATCACATCATATGGGGAATCCTAAACATGCGTCTACGTTTGATATTCCATACTCTGGTATTGAAACAAGTAGGGATAGGATACCTACCGATGGGCCTCGACGAGACATATGATGGTCGGGCTCCCGCAATAGAATGTCAGCGGCAATCGCATCCCCTGAGGGCTCATAGCGCCTCAAACCACGTGGAACCGCGCGATGAGGTAGGGGATCATACATATGCCGGTCAAAAGGTGCCAGATGACCGTCTCCAGCATCAGGGGCCAAAAAGTCAGCCACCGCGGCCTCTGCAGCAGCATCAGCAGCCGCCTGAGCCTCAGCAGCTGCTCGTGCCTTCTCAGCAACTCGGAGAGAGGCAAGCTCTGCCTCAAGTGCATCCATCTCAGCAACAGACTGCGTAGAAGCATCCCCACCGGTAGGAGGGGCACCCATGGAAGAACCTCCAGTAGCAGAGGGGTCCCATCGTGCCCCAAGGTCGTCGTCCCCATGGCCTTTGCCCGCCATGAAGAGGAATGGGATCACTAGAAGGAAGGTGAACATCGCGTGAGTTTGAAAGCGAGAAGTAGCAAAAAAGTAGCAAGAAAGAAGAAGAAGAAGCGAGAAAGCAGAGAGAAGTCGAGAAGGAACGAGAGGCTAGAGAGAGAAAGTGAAAGGTGCAAATGAGCCAAGTCCGCATGCTTTAAAGAACCGTGTACGCGCTCAAAGTTGGGAGTCCCCAACTCCAATATGAGCGACCGTTGGTTTCTTGAAACGACACACAGCGACCGCCATGTTGGAAGGGTTTTTACCCGGCGGCCGCTGTGTCAGAAGGATTTAGTCTTGGCGTCCGCCTACACGTCAACCGTCACGTCACTCCCATCATAGCGACCGCCAACTTCGAAGTTGGCAGCCCTATGTCAGTTCACCTTCTTGATATTTTAGAGACTGTTTGGGGCTTTTTGTTTCTCAATTATTTTATTATCTTCTTATTTGTTCATTAACAAAACTAATTTTCACAAAACTTTGATTAAAATATTTATTTTGTGAAAATAGTAATTTTAGCAGTTTCTTAAAGAAAATCTTGTGTGTTTAACAAACAAAATAATTTTAAACTCTTATCCTTTATGCGTATTTCTTCCGGTAAAAGTTTAAGCCGTAACCTGGCTTTCAATTATTTTACCCCTTTCATTTTCAGCGGTGGCTTGGCTTTTAATCCCGCACCTTGTCCCTAATTCTTGGGTTTTAACTCGATTTTATTAATCCCCAGCTGAGTCCTTAGAAACTGACTCGTTGGTCCTCTTCACGACCCTAAACTGACTCGTCGGTCCTCCTCACGATTTTAAACTAACTCGTCGGTCCTCCTCACGACCCTAAACTGACTCGTCGGTCCTCTTCATGACCCTAAACTGACTCGTCGGTCCTACTCACGACCTTAAACTAACTCGTTGGTCCTCCTCACTACCTTAAACTGACCCGCCAGTCCTTCTCACAGCCTTAAACTGACTCGTCGATCCTTTTCACGACCCTAAACTGACTCGTTGGTCCTCCTTATGACCCTAAACTGACTCGTTGGTCCTCCTCACGACCTTAAACTGACACTCGTCGGTCCTCCTCACGACCCTAAACTGACTCGCCGGTCTTACTCATGACCCTAAACTGACTCGCCAGTCCTACTCACGACCTTAAACTGACTCGTCGGTCCTCCTCATGGCCCTAAACTGACTCGCCAGTCCTCCTTATGACCCTAAACTGACTCGCCAGTCGTACTTATGATCCTAAACTGACTCGTCGGTCCTCCTCATGACCCTAAACTGACTTGTTGGTCCTACTCATGACCTTAAACTGACTCGTCGGTCCTCCTCACGACCTTAAACTGACTCGTCGGTCCTCCTCACGACAGTAAACTGACTTATCGATCCTTTCACGACCTAAAATTAATCGAAATCTTTCTTGCATTATGCATGTTGTGCATTATATCTCTTATTATTACATCATCCTTATATTTTGCCCCATGAACTACGTTCTGGTCTGATCCCTAGCAAAGAGGGTACATAGGCAACTCGATAAAAATTTGAGTATGACCAACATCATGATTGTGTGCTCATGGCCTAAGATTGATGGCTCGGTCAAATGGTTGTTGTCTTTTGATCGTTGATATAACTTACTTCACGCGTTGCCACGCAAGTTATATCAAAGAGGAGCAACTGTAGACACCCCAATTTTACCTCGCCTAATCTTAGGCGAATCCGATAATGAAAATAGGTGAATTAGTGCCTCCGTACGGTCCTCGGGAAGTGATCCAAGCTCGGTACTTGAACCCGAAACCTTCAAACCAATGAAATTTTAACAAACCATCGAAACTTGCTGCCCAAGCAAGGCGACCGCCAACTCTCATCATGGCGCCCGCCATAGAACTTTGTAGAAACCCTAGCCAAAAGTGGCGACCGCTACCTACCATCATGGCGACCGCCAACTCCCATTGCGGCGACTGCCATAGAACTTTGTAGAACCTTTCAAAAACATGGTGACCACCAACTCGCATCATGGCAACCGCCAACTCCAAATGGCCTGGCGTGTCCCAAAACATGGCAACACCTCATTGGTTGAAGAATTTTATAAATACCGTACCCCAGCGTACGTTTTTAGTATGAATTTTGAGTGAAAGTGACTCTGCCAATATATCGAGTGATCCCGAGCCCCGACGCCGAAACCCTGCTGAAATTTCGAGCCCCGAACCTCCAACACCTTCATTGAAGCCTACCTTGCTTGGATCAACACCCGAGGATTGACCCATTGAGGCACATTCCCGACTTGAGGATTCCGCAATCTAGGTACCTTGTTTGGATCCCCGGCCCATTTAGCTCCACTTTCTACCTCTTTGGAGTAGCTGGGTTATTTTGATCATTTCATTTTCAATTATGCTCTTACATTACTCATAGTTGCTTTATTAATGTTTGAATTCAATCTTTAGCTTATTTAACTTATTCAGCTTATTTGTTTACTTGTATTAAATTCATTCAATCATTAATTAGTGCAAACATAATTTGAACAATACGACTAAATAATGTCGTTATTGTTATAATCCAAGCACTTACATAAAAATAGTTGTAATTATCAATATTACACCCATATTCTAGTATTTCGTTTCATTTATTTTCTTTTCTTTTATGATTAATTTAATATTCAATATTTATTTATTTATTTATTCTTTTCTTTTAGTTAGTTTAATTTTCTTTTACTAACATTCTATTTCATTTTTTTTTCTTATAATATTAATTTAATGCTCTATTTTGTTTTTCTTTTAGCTTAGTATTTTTTTATAGTTTTCATTTTTCATTTCTTTGCATTTTCTTTCAATAGTAATGTAATTTCTTTTCTAGTATTTTATTTTATTTGTTTCCTTATAATACTTCATTTAGTATTTTTTTAATTTTAATATTAGTTAATCTTTAATACTAATATGTTTTTTGTTTTCTTTTTATGGCAGTGTAGCTTTATTCTTCTTTTTATGTTCCATCTTTTTTTTTTCTTTCCTTTTAATGCTAGCTTAAATTAATTTCTTCTAGCATTCATTTTCTTTTTCTTTTTTTTTCTTTCAATATTAGTGTAATTTCTATTTTAGCATCTATTTTATTTTATTTTTTCTTTTATTTTATTAAACCAAAAATCATAAAAAAATATTTCAAAGATAGATTTTATTTTCTCCTTTTATTTTCTTTTAATGTAAATATAAATAGTTAGAATCTCCTTTTTCAGTATAACATTTTTCTAAAACTCTTTTCATAAATTTCTTTTATAAACTTTCTTTTAGAATTCTTTTTTATACATCTTTTATTTTGCATTTCTCATTTCTTTTACTAATTTATCATGTTAATGTATATTTTAGTTTCTTTTATTGAAATCATACTTAGAATAGTTTAGCTTATTTTGTAACAATGCATTTTTAGATAATTTTAGCATCTTTTGGTATATTTTTCTCTTTTATTTAAATCATGATAGTTAGTTTATTTTTGTGAATGTTGCATATGGGTATGTTTCATGTATCATTTATATAGAAATTGCATGCCACGAAATTTAAGATTTTGCTTTTGACACTTATTTGTTTTGGAATGCTATGTACATATATTATGTATTTTTCATATTTGATTTTGGATGTTCTCCATTTACCTCTATTTTTTTTATTTGTATGCATTTGAGAAATCATATTAAAGAACCAAAAATGATTAGTAGAGGCCAACCTTACGGTTGGGCAAACGGGGTGCCTAACACTTTCCCCGATTCGTACCTTAGTCCCCGAACCCTCTTTCTCTGGTTATACATTTTAAAGATCAGTAGCCATTTTTATTTTTCTTAGTTTTTCTCAAAAACTAAGTAGCGACTCTATTTTCAATAAAAATGGATTTTCAAAGATTGGTTTCTAAGGTGTTAAATTATTTTTTAATCATCTTTGATTTCTCTTATTTTTGACCCCTAAATCCCAACGCCACACTACTAAGGCCAAGATGGCTGACTTCCTCGATTCTCATGTAGAAGAGGGTCATCCTGCACCTTTTAACCCACACACATATGCCCCGGCACTCCATCGCTTGGGTTCGGGTGGAATGAGGTGCTACGAGCTGCCTACTGATGCTGTTGCTGCTGATGTCCTCCTTCGAGAGCCAAACAAGCACATCTCTCATCAGCGTATATCGGTAAGTTCTCCTATCTTTTCTGTTCAATATCAAAGCATGTTGTACTGTATGTCTCAAACATAGATGCATGTCTAAGATTCCCCTGTAATATGTGTTGATGTGATGTGATATGATGATGATTCGTGCAATACTTCATATCTGTAATAATTGTATGCAATGTTTGAGATCTTGGACATATAAAACATGTAATCATAACAAACTAGGATACTGAGCTAAAAAACTTAGTTTAGGTACCTGTGCAAAGGAGATTAAAAGATTAAGGACACTAGGGTTAGGGTTTAGATACAAACAATAAAATTGGGTGATTTTTTTCATTTTTCTTTTTCAGGGAAAAACACAAAAATCTAGGGGATTGGCTTTTCATTTTTATTTTTCGGGAAAAACATGAGATTTTAAAGGGGGATTTTTTTATTTTTATTTTTGGGGCAAAACATTAGATTTTAAAGGGATGATTTTTTCTTTTTTTTTGAGGCAAAACATAAAAATCTAAGGAGAAAATTTTTTCATTTTTATTTTTGGGACAAAACATAAAAATCTAGGGATATTTTTTTTCTTTTTTTAAATTTTTGGGGCAAAACATAAAAATCTAAAGGGGGAATTTTTTTTTTTAATTCTAAAAATCTAGGAAAAATTTTCAAAAATCCTAAAAATCTAAGAAAGTTTTATTTATTATCTTTATATATATTTTTGGGAAAAACATAACATTTTAAAGGGATGATTTTTGATTGATTTTTTATATATTTTTTTTGTTTAGTTTTTTATTTTTTTATAAAATAATTTAGGATAGAGATTTGTCTGGCGCACCAGGATTTTATGGTCCATAGTCTTCTACTAGGACGTGTAAAAACTAAAGAATCGTCACTCACACACGAACCTAGGGTTAAGAGATTTATCTAGCGCAGCAGGGCTTAAGGTCCCTAGTCTTCTACTAGGGCATACAAAAATCAAAGAATCGTCACTCACACACAAACCTAAGGTTGAAAAGATTTGCCTGCCGCACTAGGACTTAGGGTACCTAGTCTTCTACTATGGCGTGCAAAAATCAAAGGATCTTAATCACACATGAACTCAGGTTTGAAACTATTTGCCTGGCGCACCAGGGCTTAGGGTGCCTAGTTTTCTACTAGGACGTACAAAAACCAAATGATCATGACTCACACACGAATCTAGGGTTGAAAGGATTTGCCTAACGCATTAGGGCTCAAGGTGCCTAGTCTTCTACTGGGGCGTGCAAAAATCAAAGGATCGTTACTCACACACGAACCTAGGGTTGAAAGAATATTTTTTGGGGATAATTATTGAAAGAAGTTTCCTGGCACACCAGGGCTTAAGGTACCTAATCTTCCACTAGCGCGTGCAAAAACCAAAGGATCGTCACTCACACACGAACCTAGGGTTAAAAAGATTTACCTGGAGCACCAGGGCTTGGGGTGCCTAGTCTTCTAGGGCTTGAAAGATTTGCTTGGCGCAACAAGGCTTGGGTGTCTAGTCTTCTAGGGCTTGAAAGATTTTCCTGGCTCACCAGTGCTTAGGGTGCCTAGTCTTTTAGGACTTGAAAGAACTGAATGTCGTCACTCACACACAAACTTAAGATTTTTATTTCCTTCAGTTACTTTCTGCATATCACTTGTTTTAACTACTCTTATATATTCTGCTCATCTTCTTCTTTTTAGGCTAGCTAGTATGTCCGGGGCTTTGGCAGCTCTTCCTCGGGCGAGGTGTGGGAGTGGTATGATGCCCTCCCCGCTCCTAGCTGAGCTCTTTTCAATGCCTCCAGCTTTGATCGATTTATACCCCTTCTAAGTAGAACAAACAATGACCGGGTTTGGCTCGCAGCCCTGGCTGAGAGGTGCCACAAACACCTTTCACTTTACCACATTTGAGGCTACTCTAATGTCTCTGGACTTTTCTTTGATTACAGGCATTAGAGTCGGAGGTTCCCCTATTCCGTTCGATCCTACCATTACCTGCTCTATCGACGCACTTACGTACCTGCTCAGAGATGTTCTAGTTTAAATGGACAGAGATTGAGTTAAATACACATGGTTTTTTGATCGCTTTCGCCATTTCCACTGCTCAGAACCCCGCCACTTTGAGTGGGTTGTTCGCGAATTTCTTCTTTACATGTTCGGTACCTCCTTGTTCTCGAACAAGGAAAATACCGTTGATCTGCATTATCTGGGTGCCCTCACCCACCTTAACCGAGTAGCCACATATGATTGGGAAAGAGCTTCTCTAGCCACACTCTACGGCTCGACGAGAGACTTGATCCGGTTCCCCCAAGAGCTCAGTATTGGGGGATACTGGAGGGTTTGGGAGGTATACTTTAGTTTCTGCACACTATTCATTCATTTCATTTATTATCATTATATGTTCATCTTACTGACATCTGTTCTTTGTAGCTTTAAGCGTATGAGTTCCTCAGGCTTTATGTCCCAATGAACTTTTCTGCAGACCCTCTAGTTATTCCCCGCACAGCTCGGTGGACCCGAGGTCTGAAGAGGAAGAAGGCTGGGGGAAGGACATTTATAAGTTTCAGGCATCTCTAGACTGGCTGACCCCAGACCAGGTATCACTATTCACTACTTACTATATTGTACACTGTTCTTTGTATCACATTGTTCACTATTCTCTGCACTGCACCATATACTAAGATGATTACTGTTCACTACACTGATTACTTCTTATTGTGCTTATTACTGTTCTTTGTACTGAACTATAAACTAATCACTGTTCATTGTGTACTTGAACACTATACTGTCTACTCAACCCTGTTTTGCGCACTGTACTTTATTCACTACTCATTGTATTGATCACTGTTCTTTTATTCTCTGTACTATTTATTAAATTTTTACAGGTGCATTGGGATGTTTAGAGGGGGATAGAGGATGGGGCTGGTGGGGACCTAATGCGCAGCCGGGAGGCCACATCGATGAAGATCCTGCCGGAGGGCCCCTTTGATCGAGAGTACTATTTAGGAGAGAGGGTGGTCCGCCAGTCACTCCGACTCGACCATTTCAAGATTTCGATTGTTCCTCTAGCCCGCAAGCACCGGACCGACCTCCTAAGCCGCGTTAACATGCTACTAGAGATGGTGGGGACTCACAACAGAGCTGCTAGTACCGAAGGAAGACTACACGGCTTGGGCTCGGGCACATCTGCTCAGACCACTAGGTCCCAGTCCAGCTACCCCTGTTGGCAGGAGGAAGAGACAGGCACCAGAGCCTGCTGGTGCCTATGCTGGAGCTAGAGCTGCTGCTGCTGGAGCTACTGGGGGACCTGTCGGAGCAAGAGCAGTTGGCTAGACCATTTCATGCTAGTGGTGAACGGTATGCGGACTTTGATTTGCCAGTAGGAAGCTGCTCTGCGTGCAGCTAAGATCACCTTTGTTCCTCAGCCAATCACAGTGGTGAGTACATTCTATCCTCTTTGACTTTTTCTTGTTCTATACTCTATTCTTATCTTTATTACCTTTTAACAGCCACCAAAACCAACCGCCGGCATAGTTCATCCACAAGTTCCAATTCAGCCTTCGGCTCCAACACGAGGTCGTGTGTCTCATGCCTCTACCTGAGCTTGCTATTCTCGAGGATCTATTTCTTCTTCTTGGAGCCACTTCAGAGTTGTTTCCTCCTCCTCTGGCAGTGACGGTGATGACGATCTGGATGAGCTGTGTGACAATTCATAAATAATAATAATAATAATAATAATAATAACAATTAATATTTAAAGTGACTCAAAATAAAATTCCAGGTAGAACCTTATAATTAAATTTTAAACTGTAACTCAAAAACTTATATCAATGAAAATATTGGTAATTAAAAATAAAAATATATTATATAGTTAG
>JAULJZ010139112.1:0-10657 GCA_032270985.1 Heliamphora pulchella | reverse complement strand
GGTCCAGTATGAGGCCAAGTTCGCGAATCTGTCGCGATTCGCACCAGTGATGGTATCAATAGAGGAGTTGCGCACTCGGAGGTTTGAGAGAGGACTTCGACCTGCTATCAAGGATAGGGTTGTAGTTTTGGATGTAGAGGTGTATATCAAGCTGGTGGAAGCTACTATCCGGGTAGAGAACTCGTTGGTAGACAGCCGCAGGATTAGAGAGAGCAGGAGCCAGCAGGGCAGTGGAGATGCACAGTTCTAGAGGCACGGGAAAAAACCCCAGAGGTCGTCTTGACCTAGTTCTCATGTTGCCGGATCATATCAACCGCAGTCGTCTGCACCTACACTTTCAGTGGCCTCGACAGGAAGACTAGAGAAGAGAGGGTTGATTTGTTATAGATGTGGACAGTTGGGGCATCGTTCAGTTGAGTGCCCGCAGAAGGGCCAGGCTCTGAGTTCAACACCCGTTCAGTCACAGGCGAGAGACCTACCTATCTGTTTTGGGTGTGGTCAGTCCGGGCACTTTCACAGACATTGTCCCAGAGAGGGGAATGTCCAGTGTGCGACAGGAGCGCCAGCTGCTTCATCTGTACAGAGGCGACAGGCTCTGCAGCAGCCTCGGGCTTAGACTTCTAGGTTTGCGGAAGGAGGTGCTTTAGCTCAGTCAGTGAGGCAGCCATCGACTCAGGGTTATGGTGGGGAGACTAGACTGCCACAGGCCATGGCTTATGTTCTTGCTAATCGTAGTGCTTCCAAAGCGCCAGTTGCATCTGATGTTGCCGTTACACCAGCCATGATCAGAGGTATTTTTCTAGTCTTTAGATCATAGGCCAGTGTTCTTATCGACACCGTAGCATCACATTCGTTTATATCATCTGCTTTGGGGTTGGACATGGACTGTTTGGGTGGTACTATGAGCGTAGAGACCCCAGTCAGTGGGAATGTGACGTTGAGTCTTGTCTATAGATCCTGTGTGTTGGAAGTCGCAGGTCGTTGTTTAGAGTTTGACTTTGTTATTCTAGACATGACCACGTTTGATGTCGTCCTAGGGATGAACTGGCTGACTACCTACTGTGCCTTTATAGATTGTGAGCGACGAAGAGTGTCGATCTATGCCATCATATCGCTTTGCACCGGCTGAGTTGAGAGAACTCAAGGTGCAGTTGCAGGAGTTGCTAGACAAGGGGTTTGTGCGGCTGAGTATGTCGCCGTGGGGAGCTCCAGCTCTTTTTGCAAAGAAGAAGGATGGGTCTTTGAGGTTGTGTATAAACTGCAGGAGGTTGAACCAGGTAACGGTGAAGAATAAGTATCCGATGCCGAGGATTGACGACATGCTTGATCAGTAGAGGGGGTCCTGCTGCTTTTTGAAGATTCACTTGAGGTTAGGGTATCTTCAGCTGAGGATTAGGGACGAGGACATAGCGAAGATCGCCTTTCGGACTCACTAAGGTTACTACGAGTTTCTGGTTTTGCCATTCGGTCTGACGAACGCTCCAGCTACATTTATGGGTCTGATGAACTGTATCTTCCAACCTTATCTGGACAGTTTTGTGGTTGTGTTCGTGGATGAAATTCTTGTCTATTCACCCACGAGAGAGATGCACGAGGAGCATCTGCATGTTGTCCTACAGCTTCTGAGAGAACATTGCTTGTATGCGATGTTCGAGAAGTGTGAGTTCTGGATGACTGAGGTGAGATTCCTTGGGCACGTGGTGTCGAAGGATGGGGTATTAGTGGACTCGACGAAGACTGATGCAGTGACGGATTGGCAGCGACCGATGAACGTTTTTGAGATCCGCAGTTTTTTGGGTCTAGCGGGTTATTATCGGTGGTTTGTGAAGGACTTCTCTAGGCTTGCAGCACCGATGACACGTTGTAGACACCCCAATTTGATCCCACCCAATCTTTGGTGATCCGATGATGAAAATAAGTGGAACAAGTGCTTCAGCTCGATCCTCGGTGAGTGATCCAAGCTCAGAATTTGAACCTTAACCATCAAAAACTTTCAAAATCAATAACTTGTTGTCCAAGCAATTCCCAAAAATGGCGATCGCCAACTCCATTGTGGCGACCGCCAATAAAACCTTGTGGAACCTTTTCCAACATGGCGACCGCCAACTTGCATTGTGGCAGCCGCCAACTTCAAATGGCCTGATGTGTCTAAAAACGTGTCAACATCTTATTGGTTGAAAAACTCTATAAATACCGTACCTCTGGTACGTTTTCAAGAAGAGAAAATTAGAGAGGGGTTTAGTGAGATAAATTCTGCTGAGACACCGAGTAATTCCAAGCCCCGACGTTGAAACCCTACCGAAATACCGTAAGCCGAGCCTCCGAAGTCCTACAACCCTAGCTTGGATCACTACTCAAGGATTAGAGCATCGGAGCACATTCTCCCAATTTGAGGATTCCGTAACAATCCAGGTATTCTGCTTGGATCCCCGATCTTTCTAGCTCCATCTTCACTTTTTTGGAGTGATCGGGTTAATTTCCAGGTATTTGTTTCAATTATATTCTTGTTTTGCTTATTAGTCATTATATTTATGTTTAAATTCATGTTTTAACTTATGTAGTTTATTTGTTTTGTTAATTTACTTACTTGCATTTTAAGCTTATTATAAATTGTTAAATCATTAAATACTGCTAATATTTTTGACAATTATAATTTATCAATATTGTTAATTGTTATAACTCAATGCATTTTCATAAAAACGGATGTAATAGTCAATATTACATCCATTTAAATTCTAGTATTTCATTCTTTTTCTTTTTCTTTTCTTTTACATTAATTTAATGTTCTAGCATTTAATTTTTTTTAGTTTAAATTTTATTTCAATAGCATTTTATTTTATTTTCTTGTCCTAATTAGTTTAATGCTCCATTTTATTTTCTTCTAATTTGGTGTTTATTTTCTTATAACATTATTTTAATTTTACTTTCTTTCTAGTACTTTATTTATGAATTTTAAATTTCCTTTATAGCGTTTTTTTTTCTATTTCCTTTAAGTTTTAATTTTACATTCCATTTAAATACAAATATTTCTTCTTCTTTTTATTTTAATTTAATATTCTTTTAATAACACTAACCTTAAAGTTCTTGTAATATTAACTTAGATGTTACCAAGTGGCCTTTGGTCCCATGGTATAGATGTTTGTCTCTAAATGGAAAGTTTTGGGAGTTCAAGCCTTACTAGGAGTAAGGTGTGGGTGTAATAGGTGTCTGAGTTTAGCCGTTCAAAAAAAAAAAAAATTAACTGAGATGTTCTTTTAAGTTAATGTTCTTGTAATTTCATTTTCTTTTTCTTTTTCTAACTTTTATTCTCTTCCTTTTATTAGTATAACTTTCTTTTCCATTATCTTATTTTCTTTTAGTAATATTTTTAATTTCCTTACAAAGTGTCATTTAACATTTTATTTCTTGTAATGTTAATATTCTTTTTATGGTATTTTTCTTTTATTTTGCTACAACCAAAAATCACAAAAGATTTTTAGGTTAATTTTCATCTTTAAGTAATTCATCATTTTCTCTTTTAAAATACTCCATTATTCTTTCCATTTCTTCTGTTTTCTTCTCTTTTATTCTCTTTTAAAATGTAAAATGTTAATAGCTAAATATTCGTAACTTGTCTTTTATAATATTTTTTTTTTTTCTTCTATTAACAACAAAAAGCACAAAAAACATAAAGATATCTTCTCTTATTCTTCTTATTTTCATTTTTTATGTAAATAATTAAATTTTCTTCTTAATAGCATTTTCTACCTTTGTCAAATCTTTTTCTTTTCTTTTAAATTTTTAAATTCTCTTTTGTTACAAAACTCCTATTTTAAATTTCTTTGATAAATAGATTTTCTTTCAATATAGCATTCTTCTCTTTTATGCATTGCCTATTTTACATTTTCTATTTCTTTATTGATTCATCAGGTTAGTGTTAACCTAGTTAATTTTGATAATATGCAAGTTTTAGTTTCTTTATTTAGGAAGCATGTTTAGGATAGTTTGATTTTTTCTTTTGTAGCAAATCTATGTTTAAGTAGCTTTGCCAATTTCTAGCATATTCCTTTAATCAAATCATACTAGTTTAGGTTGTTTCAATATTATTGCATATCGGTATGTGTTTCATGTATCCTTTAGATAGAAATTACATGCCATAAGACTTAGAATTTTTTTTTTACACCTATTTATTTTGGAGTGCTATGTACATATTTTATGTATTTTCTATAGTTGATTTTGAATGTTCTCTCTTCACCCCAATTTTCTTTATTTGCATGCATTTGAGAAATTTTATTAAAGAACTAATGGTGATAGTAGAGGCCAACCTTATGGTTGGTCGAACGGGGTGCCTAACACCTTTTTCGATTCGTACCTTAGCCCCCGAACCATCTTTCTCTGATTAACGTTTTAAAGATCAGTAGCCAATTTTATTTTTTTCTTAGTTTTTCTCAAAAACTGAGTGGCGACTCTATGTTCAACAAAAGGGGTTTTCAAAATTTGATTTTCAAGGTATTAAAAGATTTTTCTAAACATTATTTGAATTCCTTATTTTTGAACATTTTTCAAAATGACCCCCAAATCCCAAAGCCACTGTATTTTCTGGCGACTCCGCTGGGGATTGGTTTATAAAATCAAATAAAAGGGCTAGACTTAAAAACATCATTGATTCTTAATATGTATCTCTCATTTGCATTTTCGCATGCATGTGCATTGTCCTTCAAACCCCCTGCCTGGTCGACCTGATGCCCTGAACGTTAATCCGTTTCGAAAATTGTTGGGAAGACGGGCAACCCTTACTGACTGTACGCTATCATAGGTGCAGTAAAAGAGTTTGGACGTACTGTTTGACCATGCTCTGCATAGGAGGTATATACCCAGCTTTATTCAGAAAGTACCCTATTCGATTGACCAAAATCGGCCTTTTGCATATAGTAAACTTAGAACTCCCCATTAGGTGATGCTAACCCTAGTCGGATTATGTATTTTCTTTATTGTTTGTTTTGATTGCTATTCTTAGGCTTGCTTGTTCAGTTTAGGCTAGTTCTTTTTCCGGGTCGACCCGGGTTTTCTGTTATCCTTTGCTTAGGCTAGCTTTTCTTTTAGATTCTTACCCGAGTTTTGTTTCTCACCACTTTCGATTTCTCTTACCGTCATCATGACCGTGTTTCGTCTTAACTACTAGGGTGGTTTCTCTCTCTGCCGAGATCTTCCCGGGTCGTTAGTTCTCTCCCCCTTGATATAGGCTCGTTTCCTCCAAATCCTCAACATAAGCTCGTTTCTTTCAAACCCTTGTAATACCTGTGAGAATTATTTTTCTACCGTCATGCTGCCCATTTTTTTTCTTAAAATTTTTAGGTCGAACCAGTCCGGTGAGCATAGCTTTGTTTTCTTGCTAGTGTGCTATCCGTTTTTAGGCAAACCTTCCCCCTAGATTTTAGTTGATCCACTTTTCAGCCATCATAGTGATTTTTGAGTCATCATGTTGTTATGCTGCCAATATGAGCCCGGCAGGGGCATTGTTATAGCTTCCATGGTTATCTGCTCATGATCTATTATTTTGGGAATTCGAGATATCTGCTATCTGCTGACAGGATATTTTCCCGAGAAGTGTCTGATACTGATCATTTTTCTTTTGAGATTCAGGTTTCTCTGTGGGATTACCATTGGGCCGAGAAAAGTACAGTTAATACGTGTTTGGAAAAGGTCAGTGACAGGAAGACTTTGTAGGGTATTTGAACAGCCGACTAAGTCAGCTGAAATGGCAGAAAATGAGATAAATCTAGCAGCTCTAATGAGGGCGATTACTAATATACAGAGAACCGTAGAGCAACAGACCCAGGCTCAAGTGCAATGTCAGGCATAGATTCAGGCAATTCAAGCCAGTATCCCTGTTGCAAATGGACAACCAGCTGAGATGAACGAGAATGGAGAGGGCTTTTGGGATGACAACCAAGTCCCCGATGGACCGCAAGTTGTCCCACCAACACCACGGAACCCTCGTCAGGTGATAGTTGAGGAGAAAAACACTACGCAGTCTAAAAAATCTGCACTGATTGAGAAGATCGATAGGATGGAAAAGGTCCTCAGAAAAGCTAAGGGAGTTGACGAATATATGCTCGATGTAGGGGGACTCTGCCTGTTCCTAGATGCAAAATTGCCAAAAAAGTTCAAAATGTCAGACATGAAAAAATTTGACGGAACCGAAGATCCTAGAATTCATCTTCGAATGTACGTTGGCACCCTATCGCCAATGGAAATTGATGACCAGTTGAAGGCTCAGCTTTTTCACCGATCTCTTTTTGGGACAGCCTAGAAATGGTTTCTCTCTCTTGATGTAGCTAAAACTAGAACTTCGAAAGACATCGAAACGGTTTTGATCCGCAATATAGTTACAATATCCAACTGGATGTAATTACCTGAGAGCTCGAAACAACCCGACAGGAGAACAAAGAATCTTTTGTTGACTTCCTAACCTGATGGAGGGGTAAGGCCGCTAAGATGACAAATCGTCCTTCTGAAAAGGAGCAAGTAAGGATGGTGGTAAAGAACTTGCAGTCTCCGTTAAAGCGTTACTTGATCACGCAGCCACTCTCCAGTCTGGGGATATTGAAAAAATTGAGCCGAGCCAGAAACTACCAAGAAGGACCTTCCCTACAACCAACCAAAATCAATCCGCTACTCGCTGGGGCGAGGTGAACCTTTTGAATCCTTCCACCCATCCAACGAACAACCTTCAGTAGTCAGACAATGGCCAACAGCAACAAAAGCCGAGAAGGGTCTTTACCTCCCTCAATATCTCTTTGTCCACCACTCTGAATTGACTCGTCGAGAAGGGGCTCATCAAGCCATTAGACCCTATGCCTGTTCTTGATCCCCTACCGCCAAGGTTTAATGCTTCCCAATACTGCGCCTTCCACCAAGGCCACGGGCACCTAACTGACAAGTGTTTGAGACTCCGGCACGAGATCCACAACCTCATTAATAATAAGGTGATCCCACCACCATCTGTCACCCCAAAATCGAATGTCACTACCAATCCACTACTGAATCATGCCAGGCAGGCTGGGGTAAATTACATGTCTCTAGAGGAATTGGAGGATCCGAGTCAGCACATCTGTTCGGTGCACCTACTATGCCCTCATGTTTCAATAACCGAGAATCGGACAACATGCTCGTTCATGATGATTAAGGGCAGTCGAGACAGGATGGAAGAATAGAATGATGACGCCTGGGAATGGTATCGACCGCTAATCCAAGTCTACCAACAACAGGAGGAGCACAACAAAGAAGATGACTGACCATTGGATAACCCGAGTTGACCTTATGGGTTTGGCCATGTGCTTGATGGAATCACCCTTCCCCAACTTTTTGAGGAAGAAGTGTACGTCGATGAAATGCAGTCCTATTGGCTGGTAAGAATTGTGTTAAAATCTGATGGGGCCGAGTGGATTAATTTCTGGGCCGCTCGGCAAAACAACGAGTGAATTTTATTGAAGAAGACATCTGGGAGGAAATCGATAACACATGGGCTATTGAAGATGACGAGGAAAGAAGGAAAAGGGCAGCCATTAGTGACTTAAATGATTTGTGGGCGTTTGAAAGCCCTCTGCACGAAGTAAGACAGACTGATAATGTGATGTTAGGGTTATGGGATCCCGAAGATGGCGTGGAACACCTAACTAGAAGTGAACGACACTTTAAGCCAGCTCAGCTAGAGAAGGGACAGCCGAGTGGAAAAGGGAAAGAGACAGTAAGAGGAGGAGGATGATACTGTATTGAGACAATTGAAAAAGATGCAAGCCAACATCAGCATTTGGGGGCTACTGATGGCCTCGCACAAACACAGAAAAGCTGTGCTGAAAGTTTTGAATAAAGCCAGTGTTCCGATAGAGGCCACCCCGGAGCAATTGATTGGACTGATTCTGCCGACGGTTGAACCAAAAGTCATTTCTTTCTCTGATAAGGATTTGCACACTGAGGGAAAAAGTCACAATAAGCCGCTTCATATTACCGTCAAGTGCCTAAAAAAATGGGTCCTGGTTACCCTCATTGATAATGGGTCTGCCTTAAACGTTTTTCCATTGAGAACAACCGCTTTCTTAGGGATGAGGCCGGACCTGTTCACTCTATGCAATCAAGGGGTGTGAGCCTATGACAACACAAGAACGGATGTACTAGGACTGGTATCATTTGCCGTTTTAGTGGGACCACTGGAAACCTCAGTTGAGTTTCACGTGTTAGGTGTGTCGGCCTCCTTCAATTTGCAGCTAGGCAGGCCGTGGCTGCATGACCCAAATGTCCAGGCGGTACCGTCTACCCTTCTCTAAAAATTGAAATTGATAAAGAACGGGACAGTCGTGACCATTCATGGAGAAGACAGTATTCACCCTCCGAAAGGAGGAGAGGGGACAACTCTACTAGAAATTCAGCATAGTGAAGATGATGTGTTGCTCAATGGTTTTCAGTTCGATGAAGCACAGGCTGTTCAGACGTTGATAAATGAAGAAGAAAGGTATGTCAACCCACGAGCATTAATGATGATGAGGAAAATGTCCTTCCCGGGCATGGGATTGGGACGTAAATTGCAGGGAATCCTGGAACCCATTCAGGTATTGCCGACTTTGCACCATTTTGGTCTTGGGTATGAGCCAACGGAAGACGATCTGGAAGGGCCTAGAAGGGGACAAAAAGGCCAATTATTCTGGGATGCTCAATGGATACTTCGTCAAGGAGGGGAAAGATTTCCCGTATTGTGGCTTTCTGGAGCCGTGGATCGATGAAGAGACCAATCAAAAGCTGCCGGGGTTGGAGATCTTTTTCAGCCACCAGCTGTCTGATATGGAAGATGAAGAAACAATGGAAAGAGAGAAGGAAGAAAAAAAAATCCGAAAAGAAGATTGGGCCGACAAACTCGATGGTGCCGACATAGGAATGTTGTTTAATGAAAAGATGGCTCATCTGCAGATAACTAATCAGGTTAGCTTCATGATGGATTTCAGCGCACCAGCAGACTGTACTAAGCTCATCGTCGATGTGGCTATGAAAGAAGTGAAGAATTGGACCATCGAGTCTTGTAATGTGTAGGTTGTCTGTCCCGAGTCCAAAATTGAGGCAGAGTCTGTAGTCGAGGGCACATCTGTTGGTGCTCCTCTCCAGGCTTTTACCATCGAGTTTGTAATCCCCTTTGTTTTTAATGAAATGAACAAGATTTTCGGTTACTCTGATTTGTTTGATTTATTTCATACGCTTTCTGACGATTTTGAATTCAATGGGGATTTGTTTGATATTCCCGAAGAAATAAAACTCTTAATAAAAAGAGAAGAAGAAATGCGTGCCCAACCAATAATTGAAGAAACTTTGTCAATAAATCTGGGTAATGAAATCAACCCTCAAAATGTTCAAATCGGTTCTTCTTTATCCTCAGTTGAACAAGAATAACTAATAATTTTATTAAAAGAATTCAAAGATGTATTTGCATGGTCTTACGAGAATATGCCAGGAATTGATCCTGACATTGTCCAGCACCATATACCCTTGTACCCTGATGCTAAATTGGTCAAACAAAAATTAAGGCGAATCTGACCAGAATGGGCTATGAAGATCAAAGAAGAAGTCGCCAAGGAAATCAACGCTGGTTTCTTATTGGTAACCAAATATCCAAAATGGGTAGCTAACATCGTACCGATTTTGAAGAAAGACAGTCATATTTGAGTCTGCGTGAATTTTCGGGATCCAACAAGGCTAGCCCAAAAGACGACTTTCCACTACCGCACATCGACGTGTTAGTAGACAGCACAGCAGGGCATGCCTTACCATCATTCATGGATGGCTTCTCCGGATACAACCAAATTTTAATGGATCCCGAGGACAGAGAAAAGACGACGTTCACCACACCCTAGGGGACTTACTGTTATCGTGTGATGCTATTCGGTCTAAAGAATACAGGGGCAACCGATCAAAGGGCTGCCACTACTTTACTACATGACATGATACATAAGGAGGTCGAAGTGTACGTGGATGATATGATAGTCAAATCCAAGGATCGGGATGGCCACGTCACAGCGCTGCAAAAGTTTTTTGAAAGAATTCAGAAGTACAAGATACGATTCAACCCACAGAAATGTGCCTTCGAAGTCACTACCAGAAAGATGCTTGGATTTATGATCACTCAACGGGGCATTGAAGTTGATCCTTCAAGGATTAAAGCAATTTTTGAAATGCTTCCTCCGAGGACCGAGCGAGAAGTTAAGGGTTTTCTGGATAAGATACAGTTTATCAGCCGATTCATTGACAACTACCTGTGATCTGCTCTTCCATCTGTTGAAGAAAGGATTTGAATTTAAATGGGATCAGAAATGCCAAGACGCCTTTGATGCTATACGGCAGTACCTACAAAATCCACCAGTTCTAGCTCCTTCCGAACCTGACAGGCCACTGATTCTTTACTTGTCAGTGACTATTCAGCAATGGGGTGCATGCTGGCACAAGAAGGTGAGACTGGAATTGAAAAGGCTGTCTACTACTTAAGCAAGAGAATGACTGGGTCGGAAATACGATACACGCCGCTGGAAAAGACATGCTGGGCCTTGGTTTTGGTTTTTCGAAAACTAAGGCACTACATGTTATCTTTCACAGTGAACATCATCTCTCGGATGGACCCGTTAAAGTATCTGTTCGA
>JAULJZ010139101.1:0-10657 GCA_032270985.1 Heliamphora pulchella | reverse complement strand
AGGATAATTAAATCGGGTTGTCAGTAACCTAATTTATTTATTGGAAATCCATATCTTAAACGTGGGGAGAATTCAGTACATTTGATAATTGAAAACTCAAGACAAAATATGAGTTAGGGCCGAGAGTTTAGTCAGGACCTTTAGTGGAATAAGTTTTGGTTCGTGCGAGAAAGGATCTAACTCGGGGATAGAGTTAGGGATATCCGGTTTTCTCGTACGGTTAGCCCGAGTCCTATACTTACTCATGATCCCTCACGTAACCCATTATATGCACAGATATTTTTCTTATTTGTTTCAGTTATTATTTAATTTAATTTGAATGCCAGTTTTGCCGCCGGGGACATTTAGGAATTAAATTGAATTGTTAGAGGACGGTTTTAGAATTTGGCACACCTAGGGCTTACTCCCTAGGTGGCCGGCCCTAATAATGGGAGTGGGAATTTGGTTTTAGATGGATATATATATCTTACTTATTTTAAGGTATAGAAAGATACATATACCATTTATATCTTAAGGGATATATGAAAATATATAATTAAGAGGCTAAACCTAACTATAATCCCATCCTAGCTGCCGCCCTCTCCCTCTCCTCCTTTGGCAATTTATTTTGCCTCTTTGCAGATTTTGTATGTGAGAAACCGAGGAAAAGAAGAACTCTTCGATCGGAATCGGTGCCCACACTCCGTGATCGTCGTAGTACGTCCGGGACATACGTGAGAAGGTTGGAAGGTCGTCTTCAACGTATTTGAGACTTCATGAAACTTTTCGGCAAGTTTCATAAAGGTATTATGCTATTAAGATTAATATTGTTCTTTGTTTTCATGAAGAACGCACACGTCATTTTTTACGGTCACGGCATCGGTTCAAAATTTTTTATTTCCGCTCCAACAGAATTTAACAATGAACACTTGCATTTTCTCCAAACACATAACCATTACAAAATTTTCAAGAGTTCACCTAATACAAGCATAGCATTCAACGAATGAAAAAACACAACACCTATCATTCTAAGGCCTAGACAAATAGATGCGAATAGAAGTAGCAAATAATTGAATCACGTTCCCACGTCGCCGCATAAATACTGTAGCAGCGCTACTGCACTTCCACGTGCCAAAAGTCCTCCGGCCCCATGCGAGTCCTATTGATTATGGCTACTGGTATCTCCAAGTATGTTTCCAGATTGTTAAAGTCAATCGCCGGGTCACACGGGTTGATGATTCCTTTCCTATTGCTTGGTTTCTGAGTCTGCATCCACGTTGCATCCATCTCATCCCCTAATAACCTTTTGAATCCTGGTGGTACCTTCAAACGGTGGGTGGTTTCAGCGCATCTCTCCAACACTCTTAGCGGTCCCATATACCTCAGAAAAGACTCGAGCTTTTTCCACTTCCACGTCCTTTTGGGGAATACTCTCACATACACCCGTTCCCCAACACGAAAGTCCTTGCAGTAATCCTGGCGGCTCCAATAGATTACATTGTCCGTAGCTTCATCATCATCTGGCTCTAGTGGCGGTGCCTCTAGTGCATCATAAAAGAAAGCGATGGCTCGCACCTCGTTCTCGTCGTCGTCCTTAAGTTCCTCCTCATCGTCTGCTTCAAAGTCTAGCTCATCCCCTAATACATCTAGTTCCTTGTTTGCTCCTACTTCCTCGACCTCTTCTTCTCCCTGAGCTGGCCACTCGTCCAGAAACATTCATGCTAACGAAAATACGTTTATTGGATCTTTCTCTTCAGTGGGTTCTTCCTCAAAGTCTAAGTCCTCTTGTTCCGATGCTGCCCATGATTCTCTAGCCGGTTCTGCGTTGAACGCCATCCTAAAGAAAGAAAAATAGAGAAAATCCTAAGGTAAAGATTTTAAGTTGTTAAAATTGTATGTGATAAATTAATAGTACGGACATTCTACAGAGTTTCTACACTACAGGACTCGTAATCTCACATCTCCCAAGGTCTGAAGGTTCACTAAACCTAGGCTCTGATACCAACTGTGACGTCCCATCCTCCGGGCACGTCAGGACATACGTAACTATAAATAAGGGAGATTTTTTAGCCGAGCATTCATAATTACATATGGTAATTACTACATCATTAACGGTTCAGAATTTGTTCAAACTACTTAATGATTACAGTCATCCAGAAAATTCAACAGAAGTTACAATATATCCGTGAAAAAATGAACAAAAAATCAAAAAGAGAATATTCTACATCTTCAAGCGGCATTGTGGGGGTCAGCTAGCTCCTGCCACTCTCCCTGCTCCTCAAAGTCTTCTTCTCCTACGAACACACCCTCCACAAACTGTTCTTCTTCTTCACCTGTGGCATGAATACCATGAGTCGGAGCCCAGAAGCAAATTTCCTAAACCGTCTAACAAACTCACAACAAAATATCCTACAATACATATCGTATAATACCCAATACAAATTTAACGACAAAGAGAAAGAAAATTTATCATTTTCATCAGGGCATAAGAACAATTATGTGAGTGCATGATACGGATGAATACAATGTAGTTGCCCAACCCAATGTACTTCCAAAACAATATCATAAATTCCACGCTGAGAATTACAGAGTAGACTTGATGGTATATTGATCACCGAACCCATCCTCGCCTCGTTGCGAAAGGTAAACCCTCAACTTAGCTACATGCCTTAGCCGTGTTACGCAATGGCAATGGCGTAGGGACTGGCCTTTATCTAATTTTACCCGTCCTTATTCCAGGTCAACCAATCCCACCTTAAGGACCAGGATGGTCGTTAGGCGTCAACCAAAAATCTAATTAAAAAGCTAGTGACGAATCCATGGTGCCTAACCCCCTTTTTTATAATAAACAATCTCCCAATTCATTTTCAAATATGGCAACCAGGGACACTCTAGATCCAAAACCACAGAAAGAATGATTTCTATATAACCCAACCCACAATGATAGGTACAAAAGAGACTCCAATAACCAAAGATGCAATATATAAATGCTTATGATGTGCAATATACTTCTCGTGTACAATTAATTATAACATGACATGTAAGTACGGTATGGCACAGGGTATAATCTGCTAAAATATAAAGTACAAGCATGTGAAGCATAAACCATGACTTATGTGACATAGGATCGAACTATCGACATAGGTTCATTTCATCAAAATCATCATTTTCATACACCAATTATTCACCAAGTTCATATAAAGTCCATAGATTCAAGTTTCACAAAGTAACACGCCATTCGTACACTTAGCCAACTTTAGGAAAATATTTGATCGCTAATTTTAAAGCTGCAACAATGTTTTGAGGTACCTAGACATAGATTTAATTTCTAATTTTTGAAAACTAATTAGATAAAACTATTTCCTACAACTTTATTTTTAACACTAATGTCAAATCCTAGTGTAAAACGGTCATTTATTTTATTTAAGTGAACCGTTCAGCACTTTACGGAGAAAAATACAGAATTTGGGCTTCTGTTGGCCATGGTTTTGGGGCATCAACTCAAAGGCTATCGGTCTGAGTTTTGGTTAAGTTTTACTTGAAGGTGTTCCCTACAAGTTTCATGTTTTGTGGTAGTGCAATTTGTTTGGAAAACATTAGTGATTTTGGCAAATTTATAGAAAGGGTTCAATCAGCCTAAAAAGAGTCTGCAGAATAGGTTTTTAACACAGAATGCTCAAAACCTTTGGGGTACTATCCGAGGGTATTTTGTGCTAATTTTTTCTCAGTAATTAATTTAATATGTTAGCTACATTTTTCATGTTTACCACTATTGGATTTGTCTATGAAAAACTTAGGGTATTGGTCTCACAAAAGGTGTGACAGAGAGCTCTGTCAATCACTAAATCTCCACCGTGAATTTGGGAAGGGTTTTGACCTACCAAGACTTCAAATGTTTAGCTCCGTTTTGGTGAACCGTAAGATAAACATGTCGTTACAGTGTTATGTTTTGACCCAAGTTCGGCTCTCACTTTAACTTAGGGTTTTTAGGTCTACAACTTAGAGTGGTCAAGATCTAACACTCTTTGGTAAAAATGGTATATCTGGAGTTCTACCCAACGCAATCACTTCAAACCAATTTTTTATGAAAGAGAACTTAAACATCTAAGTCAGGAAATAAAAATCATAATTAGATCATTTTTTTACAATTAGTTATGATATTTTAAAGTCCGTGGCAGAATATTGATAGGCCTAGAAAATCAGGTTATCTAGGGTTTTGATAGCTTAGCTCATGTTGTGTTCATTTTTGAGGTATTTTCTTTGCATGCAAGTCATATAGTCATAAAAAAAAAAACACCAGAACATATTCAAGCCATAAAACTCTAAAATATTCACATGCAAGGCTTATTCTTACTCAAACAGTCCACAACTACTCCTACGATGCCTTTTTGAGATTAATCTTTGTTTCTTATTCTCAGGGTTGATTATAGAGATGGATTGAGGGCTATTTTATGAGAGAATATCAAAAGGTTTTAGAAAATTTACTTACCTTATTGGATGCTCAAAAGGTTGATGAAGAGTGGGACTTAGCTTTAATGCTCTCTCCTTGATCCCTCTTAGCTCATTCCTTCTTCCTTTATTCTTCTCTCTTAGAACACTTAGGATATTTTTTTTTGTGGTTGCTCTCCCTCTCTTGTGGCCGAAAATAAAGGGAAGAAGTGGGAGATAGGGCTCTTTTTATAGAATATTAAAAGGTGGGTTTAATTATGTGTGTAAGAAAATTTAAATTTTTCTTAATTATGATTGGTTGCATAGGAGGCTAGCTCTTATTAAGGGATTGTGTAAGAGATATTTTTAGGTTGTGCAGATGGGGATTCGGCTGGGCTGTTTGGGGTATTTTAAAAGTCAAATTTTGCATTATTTTAATGATTAAATTTGATTTTGGCACCATTTTGTGCAAGAACATGCATAAAATATTATTTTTATGTATCCTTTTAGTATTTTAACCTACTAAAACCTATTATATTTATGTGTTTATAATTAACTTAGTGTTCTCATAAATTATCATAATTTTGATAGCAATTAATTAAATAGGTATAGGCTTTTAAGTTAAATTAAGTTAGTTTGACAAGAATTGACTTTTTGACTGATTTATTGTGTAGAGACTTTAAATAATTATTTATTTACTTTTGCTGACCTATATTATTATATTATTATATATATTACTTGTATAAAAATTATTAGGTCATAATAATACTTAATTTATATATCTTTTTCTCATTTTTAAGCTTAATAAGGCAAAAAGTAATTTTTTGGGCACAATTCCCTAGGTAGGACATGCAAGAGTAATTTGGTTATTTTTGTTGTTATTTTGTCTTTTATTAATTAATTATATATAAATATCTAATTTTGAGTATTCATGTATCAAATTTTGAATTTTTAGGAATTTTTTGCTATACTAGAGGCAAAACGGTCATTTTACCTTAATTATGAGAATTTTATATTTTATATTTTATATTTTATGTGATTTACTTAATTTAAGTTGTCTTAAGATTTTTCTGAGTATTACGGCTTTGCCTCTGAGTATTTGGCCTTTTTAGGGTTTTCGAGTCAAATTAGGATTTTCGTGTTAATTAGGGTTTTCATTCTTCTAACAACCTATAATCTTGTCAACTAACCGTTGCTAATACTAGGGTTAAGACTATATCACTCTACAGATACTTACAGTCCGGGTTGTTACAATTAGGGTTTGGACAGGGGGTGTTACACTTAAACTTGCACAGCATGTGCTCATGGCCCTTTACTATAAAATCATTTGGTTGTATGATATAGATACACTCGTTAAGACATCCGTTAAGGAAAGCTGTCCTGAAGTCTATTTTCTAAATTTCATAATCGAAATCTATCGCAATGGATAAGAGAATCCTAATAGACTTAGGCATGGCTACCAGCGAAAAGGGCGCCTTATATTTGATTCCTTCTTTTTGTATAAACCCTTTTGCAACAAACCTAGTTTAGAAGGTTTTCACCTTCCCGTCTGCTCCTCTCTTCTTCTTATAGATCCACCTGCATCCAATGGTTTTTATCCCTTCAGATGGTTCTATAAGTTTTCAGACCTGATTAGAGTACATAGACTCCATCTCAGATTTTATTGCCCTTTGTCAAAGTTCTGCATCTTTATCTTGGAGTGTTTCGTTGTAGTTATAGGGTTTGGTATCTAGTTCTATCGGGATACTATCAAAAGACTCTCCTAAGAACATATACCGATTGGGGTGACGAACAACTCTCCCACTCTAACGAGGCACTACATGTGTCTGTGTACTAGTAGTTACACGCTATACTGATTCTGAACTCTGTGCACTATCATCCACATGCTGCTCTAATTGTGAAACCGGTATGTTAATGGTAGCACCCTAATCTGGTTTAGGATTTGCACGTCTCGATAATCCTCCCACTATGACGAGACAATCTTATATCGATGATTCTTTCTCGTGCCACTTCTCATATACTACTGGTATTTTATCTCACTTCTTCCATAACATTTTTACTTTTGAACTTGTAATCCATTACATAATCCTCTTCTAAGAATTGGGCATTTGTACTGACAATGACCTTCTGATTCTTAGAATTATAAAATAAATCACCTTTCGTTCCTCTGGAATAGCCGACAAAGAAACAGACTTTTTTTTTTCGGTTCCAACTTATCCGTGTTTTCTTTTAGCATGTGTGCTAGACACCCCTAAATTCGAATATGTCTTAAACTGGGCTTGCGCTCGGTTCACAATTTTATGGGAGTTGTAGGTACTGATTTAGAATGTACTAAGTTCAGAATATAAATTGTTATCTCTAATACAAATTCCTAAATTGAATCGGGTAACTCTAAATAACTCTAAATACCTTCCCCATAAGAGTCATATTCCTTATTTCTGCTACACCATTCTATTGTGGAGTACCTGGCGTAGCCAGCTGGGATAAAATCACTTCCACTGACAAGTAATTCCTAAACTCTCTAAAGAAGTATTGGCCACCACAGTCAAACCGTAGTGTCTTGATACATTTATCCAAATGCTTCTCCATTTTTACCTTAAATTGTTTAAATTTATCAAAACATTCAGACTTACGGTGCATTAAATAAATGTACTATACCTTGAGTAATCGTCAATGAAAGTGACAAAATACTCAAAACCTCCTCTAACCTGCATAGTCATAGGTCTACATACATCAGAGTGAATTAGTTTCAACGATTCTTTAACTCTATAGCCTTTAGTCAAAAATGGCTTTTTGGTCATTTTTCATTCCAAGTAGGATTCACAGATTGAAAGTATCTCAACTTCTAACAAACTCAAAGGTCAATCTTCAACTAGTCTATTTATCATTTTTAGATTTATATAACCTACGCGTAAGTGCTAAAAATACGTTTGGTTCATTTTAGAAAATTTCTTTATCTTCAATGGTAATTTAGATGTATTATTCAATTCATTTAATTGCAGTGTAATAGATATATGAGTTATAATATATAAATCATCCACCATTATACCAGAACAAATAAAACATGTATATACTTAATAATCACTAAGTTATTAAAATAAACAGAGTGTTTATGCTTAATCAATCTAAAAACTGACATTAAATTCCTTCTAATAGAAAGTACATAAAAACAATTTTTTAAAATTAAAACTCTATCTCTGCTAAAATTAAGAGTGGCATCTCCTACTGTAACTATTGCCACCAATATATTTATTACAAATATGTAGTAGGTATATCTCTCCATCACTGAGTTGTCTAGTTTCTTAGAACCCCTGCAATGAATAGCAGACATGATTAGTGGCTACCGAATCTACACATTAAGTACCGGTAGATAACACTGCTAAACATGTTTCAACAACTAGTGGACAAAAATTACCTTGGTTGTTCTGCTTGCCAAGGAAAGCTGTACATTTCTTATTCTAGTGCCCTATTTAGTTGTAGTGAAAAAACTTGCCTTTTGGCTTTTTCACACCAACTTTAGGCCCATTAGCTGCCTTTCGACCGTGCCTCTCCATTTCTAAACCTTTTTATTCTTCATGCCTTTCACCTTGGAGAATGAACCTTTTTCAATAAGAACACCCTTAGCTGCTTGAATTTCTTTAAGTAGTTCTGCCAGAAAAAAATTAAATTTGTTCATGGTATAGTTCAGGCAGAACTGCTTAAAGCTATCAGGCACCAATTGGAGTATGATATCGACCTGGGTTTTCTCATCAATCTCAGTTCTAAGGATCTCCAATTTATTTAGAAAACTAATCATCTTCAGAACATGATCCCTAATCGGGGTACCTTCAACCATGTTTGTGTTCATTAGTGATTTCAAGACCACCTGCGTAGCTGCACGATTTTGATCCCCAAACAATTATTTAAGGTTCAGAATCATATCATAGGGCACTAGACATATACTGATGTTGCATTATAGTACATTTGACATGGACGCCAGAATATAACAACAAGCCATTTGATTAGTCTTCATGTAATAACCCGAACTCAAAACTACAAATAGAAAAGAAAAAACATCTCAAAAGAAATGAAATCTCGAATATAAATTCGGTAAGAAGAACCGGCCCGATCATTTAACCTTTTCGAGCCTGAGACCCGAGATAGAGTGGGAATCATACAAGCATATATTAAAACCTTAATATTGAGGATAAAAATTCAAAATTATATATTCAAGTCGTTTAAGACAAAAGTTAAACTCGAAAAGTCAAGAAACGAACCTATGTGAAAATACCCGAATTTTCTCCTACAATTAAATAAAAAAATTATTTGATATTATATATATATACTTAAGTGGCTAGCCACCTAGGGAACAGTGCCAAACTTGGTGGCCAAGTTTCCTAAACCAAGGTCAGCAAAAAGTAAACCAAGATTAACTAAACTTAACTATAGCTAGCAGAGCTTCTCAAGTAAGCTTCCCCCTCTAAACTCATCTATAAAAAGGGATCCAAACCACCTATTCTTCCGCTTCAAATTTTGGCATTAGTGAGGGAATAGAAAGGGAGAGAAAGAAAAAGAAGGAAAAAGAAAAAAGAAGGAAGAAGAAGAACTAAAGAGTTTGGAAGATCCATGGAGTGTTAAAACCAAGTCCATGATCCCAATCACCATAAAGTAATCTATATAAGGTAAGTAAGACTAATACCCCTAATATTTTATACCTCAAACACCTCTCTCACCATTCTCAAACACCAATCTAAGATCAAGAACCAAAAACTCATAAATAAAAGCGTTATGGTGAGATGTTGGGATTATTTGGTATGAATGTTGAATTTGTGAGTTGGTATGAGTTTTTTCACGGGTTCCGTGACTTATGTAAGCTCTGGAACATTGATATATTGAGGTTCAACACATGTATACGAAGATGATAGGTTAAAAACTTACACACATGACACTAAGAGGCTAGAACCATGACAGTCCTGAGTTTTTAGCGATTTAAGCTCTCTACTCTGATCTTTGGAACTTCATAACTCAATGTAGAAAAAAAATCTTAGCGAGTTCTTTATTTCCAGGCCTAGAATTATGTGTTATCTTTCATCCAAAATTTGTTTGAACTCATTTGAGAGAGTAGAACTCCAGATATTGCAATTCTACCAAGTATATCATTTCCAAACCAGTCTGCAACACAGACCTAAAAATCCTAGTTTAAAATGAGATTCAAGTTTTGGTCAAAACATAATAGTTATAGATAACATGAATATCTAGCTATCCACCAACAATGACCTCAAAATATTGAGGTTTGATAGGTCCAAATCCCTCTGAAAGTATTGGTTGAGGTTCAGCCTTTTAAAGATGCTTCTATCACATATTTTTGTATAGCGAAAACCCCAATGTTTAGTGCCCTACTCTGAAAGTGGTCTTCATGAATATTGTAAATAACATATTAAAATACATACTGTCCAAAAGTACTGCCTAGATACCATGGGAAAGCCGCCCAAACCCTTCAAACTCTCTGTTCAAAACCGGTTCTGTTGAGGGTTTGGTGGCTGACAGAACCTATTTTACCAAATAGCCTATATCTCTAACTTGTTTCAAAAAACTACCCCTAGCACTCTTCATAAGACTTGTAGGGAACATGTTAATCTAGAACATATCCAAAAATGGGCTTTCTGTGACTTGATTTGATCCCCCAAAACTGAGACCAACAAAGACACTTTTCTGGCCAATTTTCTTTACGAGTGTTGAACTATTTTTATTTGCGTCAAGTTTTTCACCTGGTTGAATTAGGTTTTGGCTTTTGTGTTAAACATAAAAGTTGTAGAGAATATTTTAATCTAAATTGTCACAAAAAAATCATAATCCAACTCCAAGTTTAAGTACCTCGAAATGTTACGGTACTTTAAAAATTAATGATTGGAATAGAGTAATAAATGGTTAGGTTAAATACTTAAGCAAGTGCAAGCTTGAGTGGATGTGTAGCGTCTCTTAGACCTAAAAAGAATGTAACCATGGTTCTTAAAACAAAAAAAGACATCCAATGATCCGAATCATTTTAGTTTCACATGCTAAAGGGCGAGGATTCTGTCTTAACGATCGAGTCATGTTTTGCTTGTTAGGCACGGAAGTTATAAAACCCATGGGTTCTACTTAGCTTGTCGGGAGAGGCTCGGTTCATACGCATATAATACAAGGTGAGAGTACTATCCAGTATCTTAAACTTGAGTTTATGTAAATGATGCTTGAAAATACTTTGAAGTGTATGTTTTAAACTATGACC
>JAULJZ010139090.1:0-10658 GCA_032270985.1 Heliamphora pulchella | reverse complement strand
AAACTAAGTGGTTGGTGGGTGCTTAGGGCCCTCGGGTTGTGAACCCGTAAACTAAATCGGTTGCCTCCGTGAATGGCGTTGTTTACGTTGTCGTGACTCCGTATAAAACTTGTTATTACCGAGTAGGCCTTAAGTGGTAACTAGGGTAATGGATAGGAGTTTATAGTTGTTACCTTTATCGGTGTGGTAGAGTCGGTACATAGGATTATATTTTATCGCTTTCTCCTCGGCTGTGTGTCCCGAGTGGAGAATACTGCGTTTTTGCTGCTTTTTCTTAACTATGACATGATATCTGTCAGGATGATATGCATGGTTTCAAGGATGGAAAAATTGATGGTTTTTAAGAGAAAAACCTTTTAGCTCCTATGGTTGAGCTTATGTGCTTATGATTGCATAACCTGCTTTACAGCTTTATGTAGTCGTCTATTTCTATTGGGCTTTGGCTCACGGCGTGGAATTTTGCTGTAAAACCTTTTTCAGGTAAACATGCGGAGTTGACCTAGATGCAGTGGTGATAGAAGATTTGCTTTAGTTTTTCCTATTTTTGTGACATGTAGTTTACATGTGATGCCTGTTTCAGAAGGCGTGTTTGTACGCCTTAAGGCGATATACTTATTCATGTATGAGAATGCATGTTTACTGTTTATGAGAGTTGGACTTTGGGAATCCATTTTCCAAATGTTATATTTTTGAGTTGATGGTTTTCCAACTCCAAATCTTATTTTCGTAAACAGTGTTATGGTGAGCTTTTGCATGACTCTGGTGTTTGGGGCGTGACATATCTACAACTTGATTGTTAGCCCACCGAGCAAACCTCTGAACTAACGCACTCGTAATTCAATTCTCGAATCTCAATAAGGAACATGGCTTAGCATCACACTAGGGAAAGGACTTATGAGTTAGTGAGCAGGCTTTCAAAGTTACAAGGCATCACTAAGAATACCAACAATATCTCACAGGGCAAGAGATATCCCAAAAATCATTTATGTCTAAAAATTTTGAAATACGTTAAGCCAATGTTTATTACGCTCCCATCCACTATGTTCCTGTCCATACTCTATTTTTTGAGTACACGGCTCAAAACATAACATGGCTCATGAAATACATAATCCTCAACATGCACAAAATCATATACACAAGCATTTTAACATAGGGGTATTACCACCATCCCATAACTCAATCATAACCGATGACCTTGAGGGTCCCAAACACTCTGCCACACCTATTCATAAGGTCGTCGCTAGTAACATACTTGCCTCTGGGTGGAACTACACTATATGATATGTTCTCAACAAAGACTAAAAAATTCTCCATGTCTCACTAACACCGAGACGAAGCCCTGAGAGTATGAGAATACAATAGATGACTACAAGAAAATGCACAATTAGCGACTGATTTTGCCGACGCAAGGCATATTACGTCGGCAAATATATGCTTTTAGCGACGGAAAACAAATCCGTTGGCAAAACATTGACAAAGTAGTTTTTTTGGCGACAAATAATACTTTTGTCGGAAAATGTCGTCAACAAAATATTGGCGCCATCAGCTATTTCCCTCCTCCCACGTGAGGGAAACTTTTTGCCTACACATTTAGTCTTCTTTGGCGACAAAAAGAACGTCGGTAAAAATAAAAACTTTCTGCGACGTCCTATTAGCATTAGGATATATCATACACATATTTTGTACATTTTATAAAACTACATAGTTCTTATAATCCTACTATTAATTTATTGTTATCCCACTTTTTGCCAACCTATTTGTCTTATTTTATTTATTTTTTTTGTTTAGAGTTAAATTTTTTCAACTATAGGTTAAACAATATATGTTTTAGATTCCTCTTGTTAGGAGGTTTCAAAAAAGTAAAAAAAATAAAACAAAAAAAAATCTAAAAATATATAAAAACAAGTTTTTTAGACAAACATAGGCTAACCTTATCCTACTATAATATTTAAAAATCATATAAAAAAATTCAAACAATCGCATTATTTTTTGATTCAATAGATGAGTTCTCTATATGCACAATCAAACTTTAACATCCATATAGAATCCTTCCTAACAATTGCTTGCAGTAGTCTTGTTATTCTATCCACTTATTACCACCGATTGCTTCTACCACTGTTACAATAATTGCTAATGTGGAGACCCAGTCTGTTGTTATTAATTATTTAAACATAATTAAATTTTAAAAAATAATTTTTGATAATTGATACAATATTTAGCGTGTGTTGAGACCCCAGAAAATTAATTCGCGAATAAATTCTGTGATGTTAAAGAAATTCTAAGAAAATAATATAAATTTAATTTAGTTTTGAGAATTTGAGAATTAAATCTAGTGGCTGTTGTAAAATATAAAATTAATAGAAATTAAATAAATAAATTTGAGAATTTAATAAATATAGGTACCTAAGTATAAGATTAATGGGACGCTCTAGAGGGTTATATAAAAAAAAAATTAATTAATTAATTAATTAAATAAATAAGAACAAAACCAATAGACGCTTCAGAAACCTTCGGTAGAAAGCATAGAAGGCAGCGCGATCTGCGCGTGCCCCGCCCCCAACCGACCAACGTCGCCGCACCTCACCACCCTCCACCCCGCCGACCACCACCCCTTGGCGCCGGTCACTCTTATTTTCTATCTCCTCGATCCACTGGAAAACGATCGGAGCCGGCGGAGGACTCGCCATCGACCAACGAGAAACCCTGTGCCGGTGCATCATCAGTCGAAACCCCAAGTCCGCCGAAGAAATCGGGATGTGAATCTCAAGGGCAGGAGGTTTGATCTTCTGATCCGCCTTGTACTGGTAAATCTAAAGAGTCAGATGGGTTGGACACGACTTTGCCTGGAAAAAAAAATCCCAGATGTTCAAGTTGAAGGCCACCCGTAGGTGTCTCCGACGCCTGCAGGTGATGCCGCCATGGATGCGGAGAAGGCGAACTTAGTTCCTTCAGTCCTTAATCGGATAAAGAAACGGCAACTGAAACAAAATGTCAAGATCCCATGGGGAAAACTTCTTTCTCAGTGTTCCCAAAATCCCCATTTCGGTGCTGAGTTGAGAGCCGCGACAAACCTGGTTAGTGCCATTCCAGTCTTCTTCATTTCTTGCTTTCGGTGGTTGATTTGTAAATTGAATCTATGAGACCCTAATTCACTTATTAAAAATTTGAGAGGTTAATATCAAATTGGGAGGCCATTGGAAAAGAATCAAGGTATAATCAACATGTTGAAGCTTCATGAAGCCTCAACTCAAACTGGCCGAACCAAGGGCTTGCAATCTTGGGCGAAATTCCAAAATGCTTGGCTCCGATAGGTAGGATTTAGACTAATTCGGATGTTATACATTGATTTATGTTGAATTTATAGAAATTCAATGAAATTCTGAGGAACCCTAAGTTTTTGAATGAAAATTGGAAAGTTTTAATTTTAAACTCGTTGATCTATCTTATGAAACGTTGTGTTTTATGGTGACATCGGAATATTAGTTGGTGATTAAAGCTTGGAACTTGACATTGTGTTAAAGAGATGATATAAATACTTTGAGCCTTGATTTCTTGGAAAGCTTGAGTTGTGAATTTATTTCTAATTTATAACTCAATGGGTGAACTCATGATAGTTGGATAATATAGTTAAATTGGACTTTTTGTGAGTTATTAAAGTCCTATGACTAGTTGAATTGTGATATGTGAGTTAAATGGATAGTTTAAACGGGTAAATTGGGTCTTGCGATTGGATTAATCATGAGTTGATAATTGAATTCATACTTAAATATTTGTAGGGCTGTTCAACAATCCGCCAAATCCGCTCGCCCCGCACCGACCCAAGCAAATTTAAAAGGAAAAGAATGGTGGGTTGAGCGGGTTGTTAATGCAATTCGGCGGGTCGGTTTGATAGTCGGTTCCAAATTGTTTAACCCGCCAACCGACCCGCCCTGCACTTGTATTTTGGTTTTGAAATTTTAAACCCAGCCCCTTTTTAACTTCAAAACAGTCAAAACACAAAATAAATCACTAAATCACAATTAGGGAATCACAATTAGGGAATAGAGCTCTTCGTCTCTCTCAATCTCAAACCAGAGGCGCAAAGCCTATTGAACTCCTCTGACAGCGATCGCGACTGTGTAGCCCTCCACCGTGTACTCCGACGACGACGGCGGCAGCAGGTTTCTCTCTCTCTCTCGCTCTCTCCCTCTCTCTGTGTGTGACGGAAATACTCTGTGTGTGTGTGTGCGCTCTCTCTCGCTCTCTCCCTCTCTCTGTGTGTGACGGAAATACTCTGTGTGTGTGTGTGTGGAGATTACCTCTATTTTTTGTTTCCTTATGCTATTTCTTTGTGTAAAAAAACAAGGCCTTAGTGATTCACTTTATTCCATTTGCTGCTCTTTATCAAATACCGTTCCTTCTAATTGTTGGGATTCTGAAAAGGTTCATGTTAAGCCTTGTTTGGGCAATCTAAAATGCTGACTTCCAATAATGAAGACGTAACCGGCTGAGAGAGAAGAGCGGTTTTGCATTAATATTGTGGGCTGACTCGGCTGTATTTTCTGCAAAAGCTTGCATGAAGAGACCCAACAAAAATAAAAAGAAATTCTCGTACATCTGGCAAAATTATTAGAATAATATATGTCAGGCTGCATAAATTTTTGATAAATAAAAAAACTTATATACAATGTGGAAGTTGCGTTTATTTTTATCTAATTGATAAAAAAAATTAACATTACTGCCTGCACTCAAAAATCTTTTGCTATATTATTAAATAAAAATAAAATTTTTTTTGAGAGATTTGAAATATAAAAACATTACAAGAATTAGCCTTTGTATATTTGTTTTTCGAAATTGTAATTCTATTATTATTTTTTATATACCTTTTGTATTCAAATTCTCTATCTAATTAGCCTTTGCAGTGATAGAAGTGTTTATAATATATTTGTTCTGATGTTCTCTATGAATTTATCTTTATTTACAGGCGTTGGGGCAAAATAGTGGAAGACCTGATGCAAATTGTGATTGATTATGGAAGAAGTCAAGGAAGTGAGTGCAAATCCTTCGTCTCAAACAACCACCAAAGGTAAAAATGTGAAAAAGAAATCTAAAGTTTGGGATCACTACACTTAGTTGATGGCAGTGATCCTAGCTGGCCAAAAGCATCTTGTAATTATTGTGGTAAAACTTATGGGGCTCGTGAAAAACAAGATGATACTAGTAATTTATGGAGTCATCTTAATAATCAATGCACAAAATACCCAGTTAAGGTTGTGGACAAAAAGCAAAAAACTCTATGTTTTATTAAAGAAGAGGGTAAAGAGAAAGAGGAAGATGGTGTTACTTTAAAAGCAGTGGGTTATACTGAGAAAGTTTGCAGAAATGCATTAGCAAAGATGATTATTGTTGATGAATTGCCTTTTAGGCATGTGGAGAAGGAAGGTTTTAAGAATTTTTGTCAAGTTATGCAACCTAGGTTTACAATCCCCTCACGCACAACTGTGGCTCGTGATTGCATGAGAATAGTTAATGAAGAAAAAGTGAAATTGAAGGCCATTAGGAAGCAAAGAATTTGTCTAACAATCGACACTTGAACATCAATTCAAAACATTAACTATATGTGTCTTACTGCCAATTGGATTGATAATGATTGGAACTTACACAAAAGAATTCTCAACTTTTTACAAGTTCCGAATCATAAAAGTGAGACCATTGGAAAGCACATTGAGAAATGCTTACTTGAGTGGGGAATTGATAAGATTTTGACTGTCACAGTTGATAATGCAAGCTCCAATGATGGTGCTATTAAGTATTTGAAAAAAAAAACAAAAGATTGGAAGTCCACCATCTTAGATAATGAATTTATTCACATGAGATGTTGTGCACATATTGTGAATCTTATTGTTTGCGAGGGTTTGAAGAAGCAAAATGACTCGATTGTCAGGATTCGTAATGCGGTGATGTATGTTCGGTCTTCTCCTTCTAGGTTACAAGCTTTTAAGAATTGTGTAGAGCAAGAGAAGATGCCTAATAAGAGCTTATTGTGCTTAGATGTCCAAACTAGGTGGTATTCCACCTATTTAATGTTAGATAGAGCTGAGAAATTCCAAAAAGCTTTTGAGCGCTTAGAAGAGGATAACTCTCAATTCTTCTCATATTTCATGGATGATGAAGATGAAATGGAGAATGAATATAATGGTGGGAGGGGAAAAGGGAGAGGAAGGAAAATCATGGGGCCTCCTACTGTAGATGATTGGGATAAAGCAAGAGCTTTTGTTCGATTTCTGAGACTTTTTATAACGTGACTGAAAGGCTTTCGGGTTCTTTATATGTTACTTCAAATGCATTTTTTCATGAACTTGTGTCGGTTCAATCTAAGTTGTTGTCATTGGATAAAAGTGGAGACAAGTTATTGAATGATATGGCAAATAACATGAAACGAAAATATGACAAGTATTAGAAAAATCTTGACAATATCAATTTCTTGTTGTATGTTGCTATCGTGTTGGACTCACGTTATAAATTGAAATATGTCAAGTTTTCATTTACCCAAGTGTATGAGTTCTCGATAAAGCTGAAGATCTAGTAATGAGAGCGAAGTCGAAGTTGTATCGGTTATATGAGCATTATGCCACAAAAGATAGACTTGGTAATGTTCCAACATACAATGCAAGGCAAACTTCCCAAGACATGGCCATTGATGAAAATGAGGAAGATGCTGTTAAGCTCCTTACCATTCAATACAAGAAACATTTGGAGGAGGAGAATAGTATGGAAAACAAGTCAGAATTGGATAGATATTTGGCTGAGAATTCTGAGGATCCAAGTATTTCAAACTTTGATATTTTGAGTTGGTGGAAGCTTAATAGTAATAAATATCGGGTTCTCACTCAAATAGCAAGAGATGTCTTGGCTGTCCCTGTTTCTACAGTAGCCTCCGAGTCCGCCTTTAGCACTGGTGGTCGTATACTTGATCCATTTAGGAGTTGTTTGACTCCAAAGATGGTGGAAGCGATTTTATGTGGGCAAAATTGGCTACGATCTTCACAAGTTCCAATCAATTTGAGAGAATTCATGGATGACATTGAAAACTATGAAGAAATTGAGTCAGGTATTTTTTTTTTTAATTTCATTTGTTTTAAGTTAGTTAACTACTACTTGTAATAACTTGGCTATATTTTTTTTCTCCAAAAATTTTAGAATTTTCTGGATCTACATCTTTGGAGCCAACTTTGATTGAAGTTTGATGGCGTTGGAGATTATGGAGCTGCGTGGCTGTGCCTATGTTCTTTTTGTTTTTTTAAATCATTTTTATCCTTTTTAATCTATTTAATTTTGTAGTAATATTTGGAATATTTGAACTTTAGTAGTCTTTTGTTGGATTTGTCATGCTTTAAGACTTACACTTTAGTTATGTTTATTTATTTAACTTCACTATTTCGGGTTGTTGTTAAATATTGCTATAATGTTCATTTAATTTTTAAATTGTGGCAACAGGGTTGTGGGTTTTTTTGAGAACCAACTTAAACAATAAATTTTAGAACTTCGATAGTTTATTTAATTTTTAAACTATCAATTCACTCAACCCGCCATTGCAAAACCGCAAAAAAAAAAAAAAATTAATCCGTCGATTTTATAAAGTCGGTGGTTCGACGGATTGAAATTTTTTATACCATTATAAATGGTTTGATTAATGAATTCTTACTCAATCCGCACCATACCGATCTGCGCACACCCATAAATATTTGGATGAATTGGAACTTAATTGATGCGAATTTTGGGAACAACCCGGCTGTTAGGATTGAGAGGTTTGATTGCCTCAACAGGGATAGGCGAAACTGCAGCATCCCTGCCCTCGCCTAGAGAACCCAAATCTCAACACTGAAAGATACATTAAAAAAAACTGAAACTGAACAAACAAAGATTTAGCAGGAGATGAATTTTGAACGTTTTCACCTAGGAGAGGGAGTTTGATCCTTTGTTAATGTAAATATGTTTAAAGGGTCTGTAATGTGTCTGTAAGTGAAGAGTTAACCAAATAAGAGAGAAAGTGAGACAGGGTTTTAGGTTCTATTAATGTTTAGGAAAATCATGAAGGTAGTTTCCCTCTTATGATGTAAGTAGGTTTGGGAAGAAGGGACATTAAAAAAAAAAAAAAAACTATTACCATTTTGGGGTTGGAAATCTTGTGGGTGGTTTTCTGAAGAGAATTTGTAAAAAGTAAGTTGGTAGTGGTCAATGGTCACTTATATTTTGTAAATATATGATCTGGAAGGTTTGATCCTTCTCATGTTAGTAAAAAAAATTAAAGTGATCCAATTGAGCATTAAGAGGGTTATTAGAGTCATGTAAGTTGGGTTTGTTGCAGGTGGATCTGGTAAGAGGGTATTATGATGCAGGGGACAATGTGAAGTTTAGGCTACCAATGGCATTCACCATTACAATGATGTCATGGGGCATAGTAGAGTATGGGAGGCAAATGGCTAGGAATGGAGAGCTTGGCCATGCCATGGATGCTGTTAACTGGGGCATGACTACCTCATTAAAGCTCACCCGCAACCCTCTGTTCTCTATGGAGAGGTACCACTCTTCTCCAGATCTCTGTGTGTGTGTGTGTGTGTGTGTGTGTGTGTGTGTGTGTGTGTGTGTTTTGTCTTTTTTTTAAGCTCAAAGTGTACTTTGTGTTAGAGTATCTAAATTGAACACAAAGATGCATATGGTGATCATTTGATAAAATGGGATGATCAATTAATATAATGGACGGCCTTCTTCACCTAAGATGTTGAACAATAACAAAAAAAATAGATAATGGTTCTAAGTTCTAACAAAATGTTTAAAATGACCTACTTCCTTCCTCAGATGAATTAATACACTACTTGCATTATGAGATATTGGATTAGCTGCAAAACTTGAATGGACTTTTCTATCCAGATACAAGGTTCCATACCCGATAGATACAGATACAATATAATGACAACAGTATATAATGAACTTTTGAATTTGGAAAGTGGGTGTACAACAGTAAGAGGTATCAAATAAGTCCTTGGTTATGGAGAACAGTATACAAATTTGAGGCTAACCTACAAATATTTTCAGTCACGGGAAAGAAAATACTATGATTATAACATCTGTACTATGCTGGGAAAATTAGTTTCAAAATTTTAGACAACACTTCAACTTACATTGATTTGTTTCAAATGGCAAGAGAAGGTAGACAAAGATTGTGACAAGGACTGTTCATCGCCAATATCAGCCAGTACAGAATCAAACCAAGGAATCTTAACGGGTTAAGAAGACAACACGTAGAGACCTGCAATGGGTAAGAATTTACTCTCAAGTGTCGTGGTTGAATAAACAATTTTGATCAAAAGGTGATAAATTAACAGATCATCATCTGACACGAATAATTAGAGGACTACTAAGCCTCTCTTCACTGGCTAGATCCACTTAAGTTATTCATGCGCTGTAGGTGGATGATTGGATGTAAAACTCCCTGGACATCCACCACAAGCAGATAATGAAGAATTAATCGATAAATCAAGGAAAACATTGATTATTTATATGATTCGCATCTTTTTGTTTAGAAATTTACCCCAAAAAGGTCTCAACCTTACCTAATTCACAATTGCAGGAACAAAATTAGGTCAGTCATCAAGTGTTACGAATTTTGGCCGTGGTCTTATTCGCTTTTAGTTTGGCAAATCTATGACAAATGCTAATGGAGTTGAGTCAGTTGACTCAAATGAATGAGACAATTGTTTAAAAATTACTTGCTAATGTAGTATACATGCTAATGGAGTCACTAATTACACTATTATAACAATAGATCATAGGGAAAAGGTAGAAGCATGCATTAACACTTATAGAAGTTGGATTGGGATGAAAAAAACCAGAACTTTATAGAAGCATGCATGATCATAAAATGGTAGTTTGCTCATGAAGTTGCAATTAACTGTAAAATCGTGTATTCTTTATTCAAGTGAATATCATCTATGTACTAACACTTGCTATATTTCTTTTTCTCAATTGGAATGGACAATGCATTTCAAATGAGGTCTGCCTATGTAAAGTGTATTGGGAACTGTAAGAAGACCGATTCACCTTTCACATAGGTTAAGGAGTTTGATCTAGAGGTGATTGTTTTGCGAAAGCAAGTGAAAATATTTCAGAGCATTTTACAAGTGTTGGCAGTAAAAGCAGGCGTTGATCCAGCTAGTATTTCAGGTTTAGTCCCAAATAGCAAAAGCGAAGATGGCACATTTTGTAGAGTACATAATGCCACTTTTCTTTGCTAAATTGAAAGTGGAATTTGAAGAAATTTCTGAATTGAAGTATTTTTTGGATATTATGATAATTAGTTAGTAGATGCAATGGAATTAGGGATTGCTTTTTGAATGCATCCCAATTTTTGATAACTTTTTGGCTACTACATATATTTTGGGATTAAAGATTATTTTTGGATTTTGAAGATATTTACTATTAATGTTTACCTTTCAATTCTGGATATATAAATTTAATGTTGATTTGAATGGAATGTATGTGAAACGAATTTACATATTATGTGTTTATGATTTTTGAATGAGGTCGAATGATATATTACAGAAAAAATTAAGTTATGTTTTAACCAAATAAAAAATTAAAAATTAAAATAAAATAATTTGTAAAAACAACAAATATAT
>JAULJZ010139079.1:0-10658 GCA_032270985.1 Heliamphora pulchella | reverse complement strand
TTTATTTTATATCATTTTTATTTAACCGTTTATCTCGGCGATTTTATATCGAGATTAGATCGGTTGTACACCTCCTATGTGGGGTATAAGTTTTTACGATGTAAAATGTTATTTCATTCTCATTTTTTATGGATCAATATTGTAATCGGATCACGCAAAACGAAGAACAAAAGCGAAGAAAGAAAACAAGGCAGCGGCGGTAGGCCTATTCGGGCAACACTGTTGCGCCATGTTCGGGGTTCATTTTCAGGGCTTTCGGAGATCTTTTTCGACGCAATCTTTTTTTCTGAAATTAAGTTCAATCCGTTAGCTTTCCAACGGTGGTTCGATGGCGGCAAGACGACGACGACAAATGAGTGAAAAATTTTCTCAAAGATTGGTGCGCGCAGTGGTGCACTACAGTAATTTTGGTACTTTGGTGATTTTTTCGGGCACTTCGACTTTGAGTTTTGATGCTGTTTTTTGCGAAGATCTGGTTTGGGATGTTAGCTAGCTCCAGTAATTTTTTCGGACACTTTAGGATCCGGCAAGGCGGTCAAACAGCGGCTGAAAAAAGGCAGCGCATGGCTGCCATACACAGCAGTTTTTTCGGCACCTTAAGGGGCTGTTTGGGCTTCTTTTTTAGCTTTTTTCTAGCGTGTGCGTCGGGATATACGTGAGAAGATCATTGGGTCGTCTCGGATCGTTGTTCTGTATCAAAAAAACTTGTACAAGTTTCTTGAAGGTATATTTAATCTTAATATATCTATTCATTATTATGGTTTTTCATGAAAAATGCATGCGCTGTTTTTTACGGTTACGGCGCCGATTCTTGTTTTTTCTTCCGCGTTCCAACATAGGCAAACCCTATTTCAAATCCTAGGTTCGTGAGTGTGTGACAATCCTTTGGTTTTCTAAAGCCTTGGTCCACCAGTTAAATCAAATTCTAGTCATATGCGAAGCATAGTTTATGTATTCCTAAATCTAGACAATGTCTTAGGTCTGTTAAGCCCTAGTGAGCTAGGCACCCTAAGCCCTGGTGCGCCAAGCAAACCCTGTTTCAAATCCTAGGTTCGTGAGTGTGTGACGATCCTTAGGTTTTCTTAAGCCCTAGTGCACTAGAAAAATCAAATCCTAGTCATATGAAATGCATTATCTAGATATTTTTAATTCCATACAGATTCTTAGGTCTCTTATGCCTTAGTGAGCTAGGCACCTTAAGCCTTAGTGCGCAAGATATACCCTGTTTCAAATCCTAGGTTCGTGAGTGTGTGACGATCCTTAAGTTTTCTATAGCCCTAGTGTACCAGGAAAATCAAATCCTAGTCATATGCAAAGCATTGTCTAGGTATTCCTAAGTCCAAACGGTGTCTTAGGTCTCTTAAGCCCTAGTGAGCTAGGCACCCTAAGCCCTGATGTGCCAGGTAAACCCTGAACCAAACCCTAGTCATATGCGAAGCATTGTCTATGTCCTAGGTAAAGCCCTGCTTTTCAAGTACCCTAAGCCCCTTTTCTGAGGCATCTATGTTTTGAAACCCTAGTGTTCTAAGCCCTGCATCCTATGTGCTTGTGTTCTAAAGCCTAGCATCTAGGTGTTTGCCCAAAATCTCCGTTTGTAATCTGTTTAGTCCTTGGTCCGATGTTTAGGTTGGTATTTTTAATATTAACATGTTTGAATTTCATTTTTCGTTATAAGTCCCGTTTATTAAATTGATTATGTTATTATAACTGGGGTAATTGGTTGTATGTTCTCATATCACAAGTAACAGGGGATCCTAGAAATGCATCTATGTTCGAATATAAAATTACAAAGCATGCTCCAATATTCTGAATTGAAAGAGAAGAAAAGAAGACTTACCGCATGATTATGGCGGGGGAGGTGGTCATATGGCTTGTAGAGAAAAAGATCGGGAGCATCGTCAGCAACTGGAGGCTCGTATCTCTTCATCCTACTGGTTCTCAGACGGTGAGGAGCCAAAGCATAATGACGAGGGTCAAAAGGAGCGGGGATCCCCTCACCAGCATGGGGATATAAGAAATCAGCAATCTCAGCCTCAACAGTTGCCTGCTCTTTTACAGCTGCTTATGCTGCGGCTATTACCCATGCCGCCCTATCCTGGTCCTCAGCAGCGTGAAGCAATGACTACTCAGCCTCGGTCGCGAGAATGTTTATAGCCCCCATAGCAGTAGAAGGCTGAGGCACAGAAATCCCACCAGCAAGAACACTGGAGCCGGCACCTCCAATGGCGCCAAGAGAAGTACTGTAAAAAATGGAGGGTCCTTGTCGTGCCCCGAAGATATCGTCACCTGCCATGTGATCTGAATAGCCGAAATGCTAAAAGAAAGAGAGTTTTGAATTCTCAAAAACCTTGAAGAACCGAGAGCTTGAGAGAAACATGGAGCAAGAGAGAGAGAGTGAGGGATGTGAATGAGACTACCTCGCGTAGTCTGGAGGGTCTTTATGATTCTTGGATGTTGTGACCACAACAACCGGATGTTGCGACCGTGAGGTATACAAAGAGTTTCTTTGTGACCGCAATCTTTGTTTGAAAAGATGCTTGCGCCCGCGACCTGCACCAGCGGTCATGTCACGACCTAATCCTTTAAACCCTGCAACCGCCAGGTTTGAATGTTGCGGGCACATGTTTTTTTTGCCATAATTGCATTTTGGGTGTTATGATTACTCTTAATGGCTTGCTTGTTTACCTATTTTTGGGATTTTTTAAAATAATTTTAAAGTCTTAAATCGACTTTTTAATTATATTTATTCTGTTTTTGTCATGAATTTTTAGGTTTTGACTCACCTATTAATTTGTAGTTTTCTCCCGATAAATTTAATTTTAAAGTCTTGACTCGACTTTTTAATTATTTTTATCCCGTTTCCATTTTGAATTTTTAGGTCTTGACTCGACCTATTAATTTGTGATTTTCTTCTAATAAATTTAATTTTAAAATCTTGACTCGACTTTTTAATTATTTTTATCCCATGTTTTCGTCCCGAGTTTTTAGATGTTGACTCGACCTATTAATTTATAGTTTTCTCCTGATAAATTTAATTTTAAAGTCTTGAATCGACTTTTTAATTATTTTTATCCCGTTTTTGTCCCGAATTTTAGGTCTTGACTCGACCTATTAATTTGTGGTTTTCTCCCGATCCGTGTTCTCGTCCCGAATCTTTAGGTCTTCACTCAAGCTATTAATTCGTGATTTTCTCTCGATAAATTTAATTATAAGGTCTTAACTCGATTTTTTAATTATTTTTATCCCGTGTTCTCGTCCCGAATTTTTAAGTCTTAACTTGACTTATAAATTCATGTTGCCTTCTTGTCTAAGATAGTTTTTGGGATCTTAACTCAATCCCTTTAATTATCTTATCTCTAGCCGAGTTCTTAGATCTTGAATCGTTCTTTGAATTGTTGATTGTGTGTCTTTTGACCTGCTAGTACCTGCATCATGTTTTACATTCTACATCTTTTGAATTTGTCTTAGAATTATGTTTTGGTCTAATCCCTAGCAAAGGGATATGTAGGCAACTCGATAGAAGTTCGGGCATAACCACCATCATCTATATGCTTGTGTGTTTTGTAGCCTAAAATTGGCGGCTCGGTCAAATAGATGTTATTTTTGGGTCTTTGACATAACTTGCAGCATGCGTTGCTGCACAAGTTGTGTCAAACAGGGGCAACTGTAGACATCCCAATTTGACCTCACCGAATCTTAGGCTTATTCAGTTGAATCTAATGATGAAAACCAAGTGGGAATGATGACTCCACATGATTGTTGAGAAGCAATTCAAATCTAGTACTCCGTGAAACCAAACCACAAGATCACATTTTCGAACTTTGAGGCCGCAACCTTTAAAACCTTGCGACCTGGTTGTTTACTGGTCCAAGCAATTCACCCACAAACTTTGAACCTCGTGACCATTCTGTTGGTTGTTGGAACCGCAATAAGAATCTCTTGAAAACCCTAATATTTGTTACGGTCGCAACCTTGATACTCACGGTCGCAACCTTTGAAGGTGGCGACCGCAAGTTTGTTGAGCCTAGTCTGAGTTTTGAACGTGACAACACCTCATTGGTTGACATGTTCTATATAAACGTACATTTGGTATGATTTTAAGGGACTTTTTGAGCTGACATTGATATATTGCTACTTTACGATTCTAAAGTACGCCGGTACTTTGCCGTATTCTCGACTCACATCCCGATCCACACTCTCGCTCGACTTTGATCTAGATACTGGAATTTGACTGTTGCTCGAGGACTGGATAACTGATCACCACACTCTATGACTCGAGGATTCATCTGGATTGTTGCATCCTTGGTATTTTGCTTGATCCCCAACACTTCTCTCTTCACATTCTTTACTCCTATGAAGAGGACAGGTTAGAATTTCGAATACCAATTCGTGAATTCCATGTTTATTCCTTTAATTTTGTCATAATTAGGTTTAATTTATCATTCACATGTTAAGTTATTAATCTTGATTAATTGAGTTATAAATATGCTTGATCCTAAGATTTTGTTTAGAATTAAGTTCTTCGTGATTTCATAATGTTTTAGTTAAAGTCATAATAGTATGATTCTGTTTCTTTGTTTTATGTTGCATATGTGACACACATTTAGACCCCAGCACATTATCCATTAAAATTTAGCAAAACAGTGCCTAAAAATCATGTGGTCGCAACAAGCAATGTTACGGTTGTCACATTTTCGCACTAACATCCTTACGGTCACAATATTCAACATTGCGCCCGTGCACTATCACTTTATATTCCTGGCGACCACAACATTTATTTATTACGGTCGCACACTTTTGTTATTTTCTGATCTTAATTCTGTTCCAATAGCTTAATTATGTCTTTACAATGCTCTATCTTATCATGATCGAAGCATCGAGTATGTAATTTGTAGTATTGATGAGCATGTTTAAAACTTAGAAACCCTTAGGTTTGTTTCTCTTTCGTTTAAGTCAATGTTATACTTAGTTTAATTTTGACATAATTAGGGTTTGCTAGCTTCATTTATATGATTTCATACTTTGTATATTGCATGCGGTTTGCTTCATGTATTCATGTATCCTTTACCTAGAATTTGCATGTCTTAGGATCTAAGATTTTCTTTTATTCTATGTTTGGCATTCTGTATACCTATGCTATATATTTTTATTATTTTGATTTTGGATGTTCTCTCTTTGTCCTTATTTTTTGTATTTGCATATATTTGAGAAACATAAATAAAGAACCAATAATGATTAGTAGAGGCTAACCTCATGATTGGACGAACGGGGTGCCTAACACTTTACCCGATTCGTACCTTAGCTCCCGAACTCTTGTTTTCTTTAGTTAAACGTTTTAAAGATAAGTGGCCATTTTTGTTTTTTTTGGTTTTTCTCAAAAATCAAATGGCGACTCCATTATTTCATAAAAAGGGTTTTCAAAATATTTTGGTTTTCAAGATGTTAAAAGATTTTTAAAATAACTCTTGAATTTTGTATTTTACTTTTGAAACAAACCCTAAATTCCGGCGCCACAGGTACACAAAAGAAAGGTTAAAACCCTGGGTAAACACCCCTTGAAAAATAAATGTTAAAACAAAATGGCAAAAAATTACCTAACTAGCTAGACCACTTGATCGGTCAAAAGACCGCTTAAGTGGTCTCTCACCAGTTGTAGCATTCTTGGCTTGCAACAGAGAAACCAAAAGGCACTCATAACTGTGCAATAGACCGCTCAAGCGGTCCATTGAGTTGTCCAACTCTGGATACCCTTTTCAAACTTAGTTCCAAAAACATGGTTTCCCACGTCATAACATTTGTAAAGATAAGCTTTTCATGCTGCCAATTTTTATTGATATAAAATCACGTGAGTAGAGAAACATTCCCAAACTTGAAGAAGTCAACACTTACTCGTCACACAACGTTCAAACGGTGACAAACGTCCTCTTATGCATACAAAATTTGAGTTCATGGCCTTACGACCTTATAACAAGGATTACACCACTGGAAAATAACCACCCAAAGTGTTCAAAAGGAATTACATTTACAAACTTTAATTCTTCAAAGATGAGAAGATTAGACATGTAGTTCTATTAATAACTATAACAAGGGGTTCCACGACCACATCCCTTAATTCGTAGTCGTCCTCCCGCTATAACCTCCGCTATAACCTCCGCTATAACCTGAAATGTTGTTAAACAACATGAACCGAGACTGTAGGAAATAGACTAAAAATAAACAAATGCATGACATGCAATGATGGTAATGTGAAATGCACAGCAAAGTTTTATCTAAAAATCAATTCCAATTTTAACATATCTTTATTCACATAACCGGGTTTTCACACCCAAAACTATAGCTTTAGCCTTCCATTTTCTTATCAATTTTAAACCATTTTAAGTCCTTAAACGACCACACACACATGCACACACGCACAAACACCCATCATTTAATACTTCCCAATCTCAACCAGTTCAATTCATGTACTCTTTTACAGTCTTTCACCATGGGACAAGTATCTAACGTAATTATGTACTCTTTTACGGTCTTTCACCGTAGGATAAGTACCTAACCCAATTATGTTCATGATTTAAGTTCTAAGAACCAACGCTGAACTAGCTTATAAACCCATGCATGGCCACTACCGACTGTGCCACACAAGGCCTGTCAAGTGGCAAATGCATTCTATACTCCGTCACTCTTAACGTCTATTCCCGATTATTAGCCGGAGGCTAGAGTGCCCAATCTGCGCAGTTTTCTAATCTTTCACCGCGGAGCTGAACTAGCCCATAATTACAATCTGCAGATTCCAAATCGGTACAATCACATCATCATTTTCAACATTTCAAACGCGAGTCCAGCCCAAAACATGGTTACTCTTATCAACAGCCAACACACAAGGGTTAAAATCGTTAATAATCATCGGTATCTCATACATTTAACATTCAGGTTTAATCAATTTAAAATCCACTCAAACATCCCGTGGTTCTTCACATTTACAAAATCTCATATATTTCATATAGTTGACTTTAATTAGCTTAAAATTCTAACCAACACATTGTAGTTTCCCAAAACCCATCACACTCAGTTTTTTGCCCAAATTCGTCATTCCATAGATTTTATACATGTAAATAAGTTCTCACAATCTAAAATTTACCAAATTATTAACCAATTTCACTATTAAATTCATCAATCCAAAAATTCTCAAATTTTCAAAGATTAACCTAATAACCAAACCCTAATTTCTCATCTTTCAAACCCAACCATGTCCAACAACAATAACAAGTTAAAAACACCTTAACTCATCCACAAAGAAAATATTTAACATGCTTTAACATTAAATCCCAACCTAGGGTTCCAAAAACACAAATTCATCAAGATTTCATGTATAAGTTCAAAATATTCGACTCATAACCAAAAATGTTCATGAGTAGTCATAGATTCTACCTTTTGGATGCTTAAGAACCCAAGACAAAACTCAAGCAAGCTCCAACTAAGAAAAACCCCAACCGGAGGGTGAAAACCAAGCCTCCAACGCACGAACCAACTCCCCCAATGGTAGAGAACCAAGAGGAAGCAAGAAGAAACCACCAATGGAGAGTGACAAGGAGCCCAAGGGAACTCTAGAGGGTCTCCCAGGGTTTTTATCTAATCTTAGAGAGAGAGGAGAGGAGAGAATGAAACCCAAACACTCTAATTTCGAAATTTAAAAAAATCCCACTGGTACAATCCACTCGATTGGTCTCGGAACCGCTCGAGCGGTTCCTCGCTGGAAGGCACACCGAAGAAAGAAAACATATATAGAAATCCAATTTTGTTTCGACGCCCAAAGGCTCATTCTCTTCATCCTTCATAATTATATTTATGCATAATTAAACATATGATCTTCATCAACTATCATAAACATGATCAAATTTTAGTTCTTGCACACAATTAAACACTAATCTATTTTTCAATGAAATTCTCATAACAAGGTTTAATTAATTATTTCAGAATAAAAAAGAACCAGGTCCCTACATGATCGAGCTTTGAAGCTAAGACATCGGCATCCAAATCGCATACCAAACTAGCCAAGGAGAAACCCTAGCAAACGATCCACCAAGCCAAAAATAACCCATAGTGGGATTTTTAGACCCCTAAAAATCATCCCAGATTGGACCCCAGAGTTTGATATCACGATGATATTGGAGGTAAACTGCCAAGATTACTGATTTGTAAACGATTTTTTGAAAAAATAAAACTAGACGGGCAATCGCCAAAACAGGCTCCAAATAATCTTTTTTTGATGTTGAAAGATCAAAATAAAAATTCATGCAACCACAGTTAATTTAAATAAATACATTTTGGTTGATTCTTCAACTACGAGCTTTAATTTTCTGAGTTGAACCTCCGGTCAGACTTTCTACTATATTTTCGATGCAATTTCCGAACGTAGTGTGTGTTACGATCCTTCAAGAATTGGTACTGATAGAACCTAGATAACCTTAATCTTGAAAGACAACTTATGAATTTGGTTCAGCCTACCTGCATATTTATAGGGCTACAGTAGGGACCTGTGCAGTAATTATAATATAGACTTCTAGTGTAACCGAGATACCCATCTAGCAGTTTTTGTAAATATGTAAACCTTTCTACAATTTCTATAATTAAGAAAACCTTGTAGCAGTTTCTGCAATTTTCATAAAATACTAAATTACAATTCACACCACTAAAGAACTGTAACTGTACTCTTAACCATAATCTCAAGACCAATTTGTATTGAACTCATGTTATTAAATACTTAACTCATCTCTCCACGTTAAGATTCTCGATACTCGCCAATTAAATTTAATATTCCGTCGATAATTAATATTCACCATATAATTAATATCGCTATCCAACTCACCGGGATTATAAACCCATAAAATATCGCACCCTCTAATGAATCAAAATAACAAATATTAAATATACGCAAATAATAATTATTTTAGAATTAAGAGCATAAGCACTCATAATAATCTTATGGTGTAAATTAATTTATATAGTCAGTATAAAATTAATTACCCCAATGTGATCCTATTCAATACACACAAAGTGTACTAGCACATCGAGTCGAAATAATAGACGACTCTATTTTCTCTTTTTCGTAACCAAAATAGGTTTACTAAAACTCTGTACTACAGTCGTACCGATAGTTTGTCCATTTTCATCTAAACTGTGAACAAAAACTAATATTCTGCAAGAACCTATAGTTTGGTCTTTTGTGTGCAATCCGTACTCTACATACCAGATTAAATACTGTACAGGATAAGGGACAACTACGCATAACATTAAAGAAATGATATTGCATACATTGCTTATTAAGATTCTTATAAAATAAAAAAATTAATTTTATTAAAATAAAATTAAATTCTAAAATTAAAATAAATTCATAATTTTTAGTATACAACTCTAATAATCTCCCACTTATACTCAAAATCATACTGCCATACATCTGACTCTTATGTCATCTACATGACTATTGAAAGTCTTAGCCGGTAATCTCTTTGTAAAAGGATTTGCAAGGTTGTCTCCTGATACAATCTTAGTTACAGCAACATCACTTCTCTGTACAATTTCTCATATTAGGTGATACTTACACTCAATATGCTTTTCTTTCTTGTGGACTCTTGGCTCGTTCGAGTTTACAACCACTCCGCTATTATCACAATAAAGTGTAATAGCCGACTGAATTGAAGGCACCACATCTAAATCCAACAGAAAGTTTCTGAGCCAAACGACCTCTTTAGTTGCTTCAGAAGCTGCCACGTACTCGGCCTCTATGGTGGAATCAGCAATGCAGAACTGCATGATACTCCTCCAACTAATAGCTCCACCTCCTAAGGTAAACACATATCTTGAGGTAGACTTACTGGAATCTTTGTCTGACTGAAAATTCGAATCTGTGTACCCTAAAAGTACTAGACTGTCTGTCTAGTAAACCAACATATAATTTTTAATCCTTTTCATGTACTTGATTCTATTCTTTACCGCGGTCCAATGCTCATACCCTATGTTAGACTAATATTTGCATGGTAAAACGAGTAAGGATATCATCGATATACTTTGCTTGTGATAAGCTCAACATCCTTTGTTTTCAATCTCGCAAAAGCTTGATCCCAAGAATATGACTGGCTTCTCCTAAGTCCTTTATATCGAACTGCCTAGATAATCATACTTTTAACTAAGATAGCACTCCCACATTATTTTCGATGAGTAAGATATCATCTACATAAAGTACTAAAAAGACTACCACGCTTCTGTCACGCTTCTTGTACATATAGGACTCATCTGGACTCTGATAAAAATTATAAGACTTTATGGCTTCATTAAATCGAGTATTGCAAGACCTCGATACCTGCTTAAGTCCATAAATAGATCTCTTAAGCTTGTACAACATGTGCTCCTTGCCTTTTGCTATGAAAACTGTCTGGTTGTACCATATAGATTGTTAGAGTTAGTATACTGAAAATTATATTTTTAGTATTTAATTTTATTTTTAAATAAAATTATTTTTTCATTTTATGTGAATCTTTATGAGAAACATATGTGTATCATTTCTTTGATATGCATAGATGTCTGATGTTCTGTATAGTATTTAATCTGGTGTGTAGAGTACGGCTTACACACAGAAGACCAGATTTTAGGTTCTTGCAGAATAT